>CATIWF010147261.1:0-11023 GCA_949630135.1 Balakata baccata | reverse complement strand
TTAGACCAATAAGAATAAAATTAAATGACAACAGTAAAAAAATAAAAGAAGTAAATTTACATGTTGAAATATGAGTAGTTAGTCAGAAACATAGATAAAAAAGCGCATGATGTAAATGACAAGAAAAATAAGACATGCAAGAACTTATGCACAAAATAGATGATACCCTGTGCTATATGAATTTACAGCTATTAACACAAAGATGAACCCACAGAGTACAGTTCATTTGGTTACCATTTGAAGATATACATGCAATTATTCATTCAAAAAGAACTTTAAAGCAAGAGGTCATTGCTGCAATGTGAGGAAAAGAATAATATTGAAAAATTGAATAGGGATTTGTAGCATCTACCCTTTTAAGTGAATACTAATGCTAAAGCACATAAAAGCGCACACTCACACATATAACTCCTTTTTCTAATTTATTAGTTTAATTTTACAAACTGAACTTTCAAACTGAAACTACAACTAGACTTACACTTGCTAATGCTTTGTATGCTATCATGATTGCTGATACATCCAGCTGCCATATATGATTTAACCCTCTCTGTTTCATTGGCTTTTATTATGTTATCAATCAACTCTGATTTCTTGTTTATTGGAGGCCGCCGAAGAAATTCTGCATAAAGAATTGAAAGAGATAATATCAAAAAGAAAAATCATAAAAGTGAAATATAAAAGAGCACTATAACAAACCACATACGTGCTATTCAAGCACTTACCAAGCCCATGCCGAAACCCACCAAGTAACCTACTTCCAACAGCCCCAAGTTCCTCAAGCTTTGTGACCCTGTAATCACAGCCATTAAAGAATAATCAGAAAATTCAACAAGGTCAAAGCATGTATAATCCTAGACTGGAAACTTTTCACTTCCAGATGTGTGGATACTGTCTGTTTCCTTACTGTAGTTACCTTGTCAAAAAATCTTTAAAAATCTGGAAAATCTTCTCCTTTAGTTCAGCCTTATTCAGCCCTTCTTCACTTTCCATTCTGCAATGAAATAAAGAGAGTCTAGAATCAATTAAATTCTAAGAGAGAAAAATCAATTGTTGTAAGTTGAAATGTCAAGGACACATAAATCCACCAGGACATAGAACCAGAAACCTCTCATAAAACAAGCATTCTTTGCCTATCATGTTAGAAAAACAACTCCTTTTGCTATACTGATATGCAAGTAACAGCCTTTCAATTTTGGGATAACACAGAAGGCAAGACATCTGGGCCACTATTCTTGTAATCTGAGACAAACCAAATGCAAAGAAAGTATAAAGCAATCTCTCAGAGCTAATTGGCTAGGTCAGTGACCAAGGGGAGTGGTGGCTTGTGCATTTAAGTTTTCAGGGGACAAAGAAGTGCAAACATAAGTACCCAGAGACAATGGGACAATTGTGCTCTGTCATACAATGCATACCAAACCAGACTTCATTTTCTTCCATCAAGCAGGCGCATACAAGGTTTTCTAAGACCGCTTAAAATTAACAGTATGTTTGGTTACATAGTCTTCAAACTAGTTAGATGAATGACTTTTATGTACATATTTTATATGCAATAAACAGTTTTAAAACTTAATCATGTTCTGCACTTCTCAAGGGAAAAAAATGCAAGGCTGAGTCATTCTTAGAGGCATTTGACAAACACATCATATGCATTACACTCCGCAGCTTTTCTTTCCCATTTCAAATAAACTAACAACTCGTATAACCAATTTAATGGTTAAATGAGAGCAATAGCATTGATACTCACAAAATGTAAAAAATCAACATACCAAAATAAGCAAAAAAGTCCAATATGAAAACCAGATCATATGATTCTTCATGAAGATGAGATATTTCTAAGCAAGTCAATTAAGAAAATATATATACACTTTAAAAATTGAAAGGAGAGCGAACGAGAAAGAGGCTTAGCAATGCATAAATTCCCCAAATGATAAGATATAAATGCGGTTTAAAGAATTGTCACTTGATACTAGAAATCAAATTGAAGAGTGTACAGAAAGAGTTGTACTATGATATGTACAAATTCTTAAAGGAAATATAGAAAACAGGAGATTTGTTCTTCAAAGAGGAAAAACTAAAATGACTTCATTATAAGCCTTTGGAGAATGAGTACTCCCACGCACAGATTGGTGGTGATTTAGGAAGACCGGGAGGAGAGGAGGTTCTTAAATTCCCTGCCTCAACCAGTGTTTCATTTTTTGATATATAGCCTCCACAATAGATGGTTGAATATCAAGTTTCTGTGCTGCCTGCCCCACATGCCTAGATTTAGTGGCATAAATTTGCATGTTGCAGTGGGACATACTTAGCTTAACGGGACTAGAAAGGTGAAATAAAAATAGTTCCGGCCTAAACTTTTTCCCAAAAAAGAAAATTTCAAAAAACAGAGATTTTCTTATGCATAGATTATTGCAAGTTAGGTAGGACAAAGTTGACCCATTTACTCATTTATGCAGACACATATGCTTCCACTGTGTGAATATAATACCACATATTAATGTAAAAAGGAGCAAAGATGGCGTATATGTTCTAAATAACTTCAAAAAAAATGACTGGGGGAGAAAAGATTGATCACTTTCTTGTGCAGCTTGACACCCAAAATTATTCATAACGAGATCAATTTGACAAATAGAGGGAAATAATCATCATGAAATCAGGCCCCAATCCATGAAACAGTTAATATCCTCAGCTGAATATAAAAGGCTATGTAAAGTTGGGTCAGCAGATCATGCTGCAGCATATAAGTGTGTGTTATTCTACTAATTGCATTAGAAAGCATGTCCAAGAGCAAAGAAAACCATGGACACAAAATCTGAAGTTCACATACAGTGTCAAGAGGTGTACAGAGAATGGTGGCAGTAACTCCAGCTGCAGCACGCCAGCACCAACAATGAACCTTTCAAAATTTGTGGTTTCCTCGTTCATGAGAACTACACAATTGCTTCCTCTCTCTCTCTCTCTCTCTCTCTCTCTCTCTCTCTCTATATATATATATATATATATATGGAGCTGTTAAGAGAATGTTCACAAGGATCCCCTTTCAAAAGCCTTTCTATCCTTTAGTCACGATTGTCTTAATGAGCTCAACTATGAGCTTTTGCTCACCAAGAACCATATATTCCATAGTTGATCTCTCTAAGGGGGCAACAAACGTCTTTATACAATAGTTTTTGCTTAGAAACAGAAGAAGCAACCTAAAACAGTAACTAAATCAATACCCTCAACTGCCTTAAGCTTTCCATGCCATAGCATTTTCATATCAAATTCCTAAAACACAGAGCACTTTTAATAGTCTACAGACCAGAACAATGCTGGAAGAGAAAGTACTAACAAAAGAGAAGCAATAAATTGACATATTCCTTTGTACTTGACACTAATCTAAGTCAAAAAATACCAATCCAGTAAAGCAAAAGTATGCCACAATTCTCAGAACTACATCGGCCTTGTTTGGCATTGCGTTTGGAAAAAACGTTTTTCGGAAAAAAATTTGTATTTTTAACTTTTTTTTAGTTTTGAATACTGCTTTTGGTAAAAGCAGATAAATAGATATTTCTTGCAAAAGCAATTTATAAAAAATTAAAAAAATCAATCAATTAAATCAAAAAAAATTCAAAACATGTTTTTATGACTCTCAACAGCAATCTCAAACACCCCTATTATTGAAATTCTAATAAATTGTGCATGAACAAAATGCCCAATTGGTTCAAAGGAAAAAACAAAAAGAAAACAAAAAGAAAAGCAAAATAAAAACAAATAAATACAGAAGCAGCATAAAAAGATAAAACTTAAAAACAAAAGCAAAAGAAGGCAGCAAGATGGATTCACTCTTCAGAAAACCGCAAGTAAGCTAGCAAGTAACCCCAACACTAGACCTAGCAATTTGTGTCGTGTCGTGTCTTTATTCGTGTATGACACGATTATACTAAACATGACACAATTAATTAATCATGTCAAAAATTAAAACACGGACACGATACGACCAAAATCCATGTATAGATGTTAAAGGTGAAACGCGCACCAAGACATTAAGAGCTCTTATCGCCTAAGGCGCAAGGAGCAAAGCAAGGCGTGTACCTGAAAAAAGTAAGACGCAAAAAATAAAATAAACTTAGAATTCATAACACAACAAATACATAAAATAAAATCATGATCATAATATTATCACATATGTACCGATTTTATCTAATAATAACAATTTTTAGTGTATAATATATTTGATATTAAAATTAAACATGCAACAAATTGTCCTTGTCCAACCTCCACCGTTTGCTCAAAATAAAAATTATTAAAGTTTGTTGATGAATTAACTTTACTTTAACTTATCAATTCATCATATTAACGAACTTACTGTTTGAACCATGAACAATAAGATATGCATAATTTCTTTATATTGTATCTGTAATACTAGTAACTCTAGGAATTTAGTGAATTGGCTTTCATCTATGTAAGCCACCATTCATGATAATCAACAATAGTAGCAATCTGTGTACAGGTATCAATTCAGGACAATCAAGTAACAAAGATAGAAATAAAACCATTCACAATCTATCCAAATCTGGGAAAATATAAAATTAGCAAAGTGTACCATAAAATAAAACTTAAAAGAAAAAAGAAGATAGTGGAAGCAAAAAAAAAAAAGTATGGATCCAATTAGGACAGAGGACTCATGAAAGCATAAATCTATCCTTTTTATATAGTATTTTGTGAGAGAGATGAAGTAGGTAGAGTATAGAAAATAAAAATTTCAGCATTGAGAAAGACTGACAAGAAAAAAGAGAAAAAAATAAAAAGAAAGAAAAAGAAAAGATTAATAAGAAAAAAAAAAGAGAAAGGAAAAAAGAACAAGAAAGTTAAGAAGTACCTAATGTTAGAGGAACTGGAGGCTGGACAAAAGAAAAAAGGAAATGCCACTCGGGCGTGCCTCTAGAGCGCCTTGCACAGAATTACACGATCAACTAAACGTGTCTACACGTGTACATATTACACGACATGAGACATGATTAAACATGAATATTAAATTAAAAATACAATAATTTGAGAAAAAAAAATCCCACATAAAAAATAAAAAATTATTACAATACATAATTCATTAAAAAAACTTCAAATTGAAAATTCCAGTTTTCATAATTCATTTAAAACACTACAAATTAAAAATTGATCTTTGCATATATACTAATTGGAGTCTTGCCAGCAATTGATCTTTGGAGGTCCATGATGATCTACAATAACAATGATAAGAAACCTAGTGTTGACTAGGGAACACTAATAGCAATAACAAATTGAATTTAATAATCCCCAAACAGTACACCAATAAACAACGATGAACAATGAAGTAGTAGCACCGAGCTCAAAAAGATCAATAATAAGCACAAATTCGAAAATTCATTGAAATTCTTCAACATGAAAAAGTTGAATAACTAACAGACAGCAAAAGAAAAAAAAATCTGTCCAATTTAGCTGATTCAAAGATGAAATCTTTAAAGATTCAATATCATAACTTTAATGTCAAAATTTTCAGCATTCACACTAAGGTAACAAGCACAGATTTTTAAATAAGAGTAATAATCATAGTTATTAAAGGCGCACTAAGGGGTCCTGGAGCCTAGGTGCGAGGCATAAGCACGCACCTGAGTGACATGAGGGGCAAAAATAAAGAATAATTGAAAAAAATTATAAATTTTATTATTAGACTACTAGCAAGGTGATATAATATTATAAATATTAAAGCTCAAAACAGATAAGATATAATAACAAAATAAAAACACACACAAAGAAAAGAAAAGAAAACTTAATTAAGGTTTGATATCCTAAACACAAGACTCCTAAGTTTACTAAATACACAAGGCTCTTAAACTTACTAATAATATATTTAATAAGTTTTAACACTTATCAATTATGAATTATCATAGCAAAGTACAAATTTTAACACTAAACAAATATCAATAATGTATTATCAATTATCAATTATGGATTATGAATTATCATAGCAAATTATATTGTTCAAATTTTCTTTGCGGAGGCTGGAATATATGTTTTCTTTGCCATAATCTTTTTTTTTATTGTATATTTTGGAAATAATTAGGTGTAGTAAGACATACTAAGAGTTTTTTTCAATTTATAACAATTTATAATCAATGGTTTAGATTTTCCGACACTAAAAACAAAAAAAAATACAAATATTTAACTAATGTTACAAAGGCGTGCTCAGGCGCACCTCACCTTAGGCTCAAGGCGCGCGCCTTTGTGACAGCGCTCGTCTTTGGGTTTTCAAGGCGCTAAGGCTAGAGCCTGGTGAGCCTTGAGCCTCGGGCGCGCCTTTAACAACTATAGTAATAAATAATAATAAGAACAAAATCGAAAATGATCATTCCAATCCTTCAATGTGAAAAAAAAAAAAAAAATCATTGCTAATGTCATTTTACGATGGAAGATGGAGCACTGTAATTGTCGTTTTACAATGGAAGCTAATGTTGAAAACCTTTAATCTGAAATATGTCCCCGATGGTGTTAAAGGAGAGAAACTCATTCTTGATCTAATAGAGAAATGGCAGAGTAGGACAACAGTGACTGGAACCCTTGGACAGATGAGAACGACGGTGACTGCAAATGGCGAAGGAGGACGAAGGAGGAGGAATGTAGAAGGAGGAGGCGAAGGAAAGAGGTGTTGGTGGCTGCAAAGTGTCAAGCGTGTAATCGAGTCGAGCTGAGTCAACACAGTACCAAGCTTGAACTCTACTCGATTATAACACTCGAAGGTCGACTTCATAAATACTCGAGTTACTTGAGCTCTAGCTCGACTCGATAAAGCTAAAAATTTTAATATATATCGACTCGATTAAGTTTGAATAAATTTAAACTTAATTAACAATAAATTATCTATTAAAAAATTTTTAACAAGCAACGTAATATCTCTAATAAAAATGAAACAGCAATAATAACATCCATAAATAAACAACATTTTGGTGTCTTTTCTCTTACATAGCCTCCAATAACTTCAATAACACCAATAACAATATAATTATCCTCCTCCCACCTAAAAAAAAACCAAAGCTTTTAAATGGCAAACTTTAGCAATCACATAGAAAGTTTTCATATAGAAACTTTAGCAATCAATAACAAATGCACCTGCAACCCAAAATCCATCACCACCAAGTCACACCCACTTAGAACACTTGTAAAGCTATAATGATAAATTCTAACACCAGATCGGTAGTCAAGACATATCTCTAAATATAGAAAATCCTATCACTTCAAATTTTATCGACCCAAATACAATAACATATAAAATAGAATCCTAAAGCAATAGCAAATAAAAGAAAGAACACAATGAAAATAAAACATAGAAATCACTCATTGAAAAAGCAATCCTTCAACTTTCCATAAAGAATAGCACCAATATGTTTATATTATATTTCAACATCCAAACCCATAATTATTTATAATGTGCACAACATAACGATATCCTAAAATTGATTAGTTAATTCTAATCTCTAGCTCTAGCTAGCATTTCTCAACAGCTATGTACCCATTTCCAATATTCTTCATCTGCAAAGCAGCAGATTTATTGTCTCTAGGCTTGTACCACCAAGCCAAGAAAAGATACACTACAAAATTTATGAAGCAAGAAGTCCAGAGAAAAGATCAAGCCTTCCATTGTTTATTTTATCAGCTAACCATTGTTGCCCTCCATTAGACTAGTCATCATACTTAGTGCAGCAAAAAATGTTCTCTATCCATCATAAGCAGTGGAACAATTAGACCATAATGCATGACAATTTCAAGGGCATTTTCACATGAGTATCTTTAGCACCTTGCTTTAGTTAAAGATAAATATCAAATTAAATAATATATTAGTCCAGAATATTAGCTTCCGGATAATTGTTCTCAAAAGGGATCTCAGATTCTCTTTGCTGCAAATTCTTTCTCATGGTTTATTATTTCTTCCTCTCAACTTTGCTTAAATAGAGAAATTATTTCTGCAACAAGCTTGCCAAACCTGATCCAAGTTACACGTAAATGTGAAACATTAAACAAACAAAGTCTCCCATCACTTAACAGTTAACAACTCCATCATCAATAGATACTCAACCTTTTGCATACGGATAGAACCCTTTTGCTACTACCAGTAAAAATTCAAAGGAAACTAATGGTAATTAACAAGAAAAACAAGAAATCAACGGTTATTCTGAAACTGAATATAAAATGTTGGCTCAAATTTTCATTGAGGATCAATGTGTAGTTGTTCCTCTATAAATTTGTAAGGCCATAAAGCTTGAAGATTTCAAAAGCAAGTATAATGCTTAAAATGACAGAGAAAAGAAACGCATATAATAAATGGCAACGAATTAAAATTAAATATTATCGAAAACCCACCAACATCTACACGTGCATTTTCCCTTCATTATCCCTCAAATCAAATCCATTAACAGAAATGATTTCACAAGAAACAGATAATAACAAATTGAGAATGGGGAATTAATTTATTTTACCTGGGGAAAGAGGACCGATTGTGGAGACAAAATTCTCAGAAAAAGCTAAAGATAATGTAGGAGGATATCGGCTGTTACTTCTCAGCTCGAGTAAACGGTGGCTGGCGAGGAGGACTGGCTGCCAGAGGTAGTAGGGCGGCTGTGTGTGGGGAGTTAGGATTAGGAACTCAAAAACTGATTTACGGTTTTTTAGGGCTATTTAAATAAGTGATGATATTTATATAATTTAATAAATAATAAAATAAGAAAGCTCAATTAACCTCGCGAGTAGTTCGAATCGAGTATTATAATACTCAAACTTGACTCGATATCCTACTTGAATTCGATATGATTAAATCTGAATCGAATTCTAATATCTTACAAATAGTTTGACTCGTTTATACTTTTATACAGAAAAGGAATCAAAAGTTGATTTTAGAACTATGAGTTTATAAATTATAATCACACAAAATTACGTTTCGATTTTTAAAATAAATAATTTTTAATTATTTTTCTCTTTTAGACTAAAATATTAACAATTAAACATATTTGAATGTACCAATCTAGAAAAATAGAATTTATTTAGTGCAATATATTTAAATTCAAAATTTTAAAATATTTTATATAAAATATTGCAAAAAAATTATTTTGTTTTCAATATTTTTATTAATTTACTAGAAATCAAATTAATTTTTAAGATTAAAGTCAATATTTATAAAATTAAATTTCACCGTCGTTAAGTATTTATTCGGTTGAAGCATTGTATTTCTGCTTTAGAAATTTTAGTAATGTACACATAGTGTTGAAATTTACAATTGCCTTTTTAATTACCAATATTTATAAATTAATTCTTGTAATCATTGTAAGTTGATTCACGCGCCTTGTATCAAGATTATAAATCTAACTTTTGAAAAATACTCTATAATATTCCACCCTAATATTTAATTTTAAAATATGAAATAAAACTATATTAGAATTGAATTCTAAAAAGTAAAAAAGTATATATTTAAATTCATTTTATGAGAGTATATATGTATATTAGTAATATATAGTATATTTAAATTAATTAGCAAAAATATATATTAATTCATCTAAACATAAGCTACTAAAAATATTAATATGATATTAATATGAAAGTTAATATATAATAGCTATACAAGCAATTATAATTTTAATTCATCTAAATATAATTTAATAAATATGTAATATATTAATTCATCTAAATATAAGTTAGTAAATATATTAGTAATATATTAATATAATATAAAAATAATAGTTATACAATATTAATATTATTAATTTTAACAAAATATATTCTAATTTATTCATATATAAATATTCAAAATATTATAATACATATTTAAATATTTTAGATAGTTAAATATTTTATATATTTTTAATTGTGTCTAACAGTCATTTATAATACGATTTTTTCCGTATCATAATCATATTAATATGGTTATAACTCATATTCGCTTATTTCAAATATATATTTATTTAAATTCATATTGTTTAATTGTATTATATTAAAAATGGCCAATTCTGCAGTTATCATAATAAGCAGACTACAGAAGTAAAATATTTTTTTTAGTAAAAAAAGGTGAGTTAAAGCTCAACGAACATAAAGAATACCACACATGACGAATAAGCCAATGATAAAGAACCGATGCGGATGATTTAACAAAACAGCTGAATATTGATTTGCTTCATATTAATTTGCGAAAGAGCAAACCACAAATAAACAATAAAGTTGAATTGTTTATGGGACAAATCCTGAGCTTAGCTGCACTGATGGATAGGGCTGTAATCGAATCGAGCTGAATATTGATAATTTCGAGTTTGGTTGGTTTAAATATATTACAGCTTGAGCTGGATTCGAATTTTTATGGTTGAATTCAAGCTGGACTTGTTTAAAAATTATTAAGTTCGCGAGCAACTTGAACTTAGTTTATAAAAAACTCGTTTATTATACTTAACGAACTAAGCTCTAATTCAACTCATTAACGAATAAAGACAAAAGTTTGAATTCGGCTAATTAACAAAGAATGACAAAAGCTTGTATACAAACTCAATAAGATTTTCGAGATTGAATTTGAGCTCAGCTCATTAAGCTTAACAAACGATTTTGAATGGATTTTTTTCGAACTAAGATCCGAATAGTTTATGAGCAGCTTGATTCATTTACACTTCTACTGATAGTTGTTGTTGTTATTATTATTATTATTATTATTAAAAATCACTAAACTTTACATTTATTGCACAAAAATCACTTCCGCTCATGAGGGTATCGAAAAGCTGAGTTGGTAGGTGATGTGGCCACTAGAATCTGTCACTTCATTGAACACTTAAGTAAATTTTGACACGTAAGCAATCCAGTCAGCTTCAATTGTCAACGCTACATCAATAAGAGTGTTACGTCAGATGTCACGTAGACAACATGTCATCAATCTTAAAAATTTATGCCACATGACAATTCCAGCTAAAAAATGATAACTTGTCAATGTTAATTTCGATAGTGGTCACTGAACTTTGTTTCACTTGCTGTAAAATCATTGAAT
>CATIWF010147258.1:0-26369 GCA_949630135.1 Balakata baccata | reverse complement strand
GTCAAGTCTATCTCGTGAATACGTTCACGCCAAAATCCCTACGTATGCATGTGTTTCGTGTGACAGATATTTATAAAATAAATATGTCCAAATGAAATGCATGTGATAATGCATGTATGGATGGTCGAGAATGTTACAATAGGGGTATAATTGAGGCATATATGGAGTATATTGTTCAATTTTGGTTTTGGTTTGAAGAAAGGGATGAAATAAAATGAAGAAAATGGGAAAATGCATGATTCACGCCCGTAAATAAAGTATTCATGGCCATGAACATCATAGTCAAAGATAAGCATTGATTGTTTTTATTATAGACAATAATGGCTATGAAGGTTTTATTTATGACCATGAAAGGGCTTTGTTCATGACTGTGAAAGTCTGATATATAAGCTTTTTACACAATCTTATCTTCATTTCTCACCATCTTTCTATCCTCAAACCCCAAACAGCTTCCACACACACCCAAGAACACCAAATGGGTGATTCTTTATGGTTTTTGAGTAAATTAAACACTAAATCAAGAGGAAAAACAAGATTAAAGTAAGATTTAAGGAAATCATCATCTTTGGTGAGATTTTGGAAGAGAGAGGAAGTTGGCCTAAGAAAGCCCGCGAGTTCCTTACACGTTCAATGGTTTTGTCTACTATCAAGAGGTAAGAAAACATAAGCAATCTATCTATTTGCTATGATTATGAAGTTATGTAGAGAGGTTGTGTTGTTTGGATGAAAACCCATGGAAGAAAGGTTATGGAAGATGAGGGGTGTTTGGATTTTGTATTCTTTGAAGTTATTGGAGATGAGATACCATGATATGGAGTAGAAATCATTAATAAAAACCATAGTTTGGGGAGCATAGGTTAGTTTTACATTTTTGTCATATTACCATAGACATAGTATTTGATACATGGTTATAATTGTGATAGGAAAATAAGGACAAGAGGGAGGAGACTGTCAAGGAGGGTAGATAGCTCCTTAGTTGGTTTCTTTCAAGCTTCTTAAGGTTTGCTCCTTAAATGTGATAAATGCATGTAAAAGTTGAGTTACGTGCAATAATGGTGTTGAGCATGCTTATTTGCTAAGTAATATGAAAGTATAAAATGACATGTTTAAATGTTAGGGGAGTCAATTAGAGTATTGAATATGCATAGGTATGATAATAAGCAAGAAAATGGCATATATGATTTAAAGTATGCATTGTACGTAAAGCTTAAGTTGTTGGGCTTGGTTGTGAACATCATGTGTAATGATTTGAGCTGTGTTAACTTGATTTTGATTGTGTCAAATGCCCATGGATGATTTCTTTATATGTTTAGGAAGTGTTTAGAAGTGGAATTTTGGTAAAATTTAACCATAGAAAAAAGTTATGTTTTTTCACAACCAACGTCACAACTATGCTGAAAACTGTCATAACCATGAATCAAGCTGTCATGACCATGAAAATAGTTCTAGGATTAACGGTCAGCCTAAAAATTCATGGCCTTGAAGACAATATTCACAGCAAAGGTGACCCATGTTTAAATGATATTTTGGTGGGTCTGTTACATGCTGATTATACATAGATGCTAAAGTATCATTTAAAAGCATTTGAAGACATGTTGATAAGCATAGTTGTGACATGTGAACATGCATATAATATATGGAAACATGATGGGTATATGTTAAAGAATGGGATTAAAACAAGGGATAATTTGGTATAAATGCTCATTTATCTACCTGAGGACTACTTCAAGGTAAAGGATGCATCATGAAGGGGATAAGCGATACATATCAATGAGATGTATGCGTAAGGATCAAGTTGACTAGCCCTGGTCTGGATGCTTTTGTTTCTGGTACTCATACTCATTATACTCAGTCAGGTTAGCTGAGCTCAGGTCTAAGTGAGCACGCTTGATTTAAGAAAGCTCAAATGAGCATACCATGGATGAGTAGGATGTCTAGCCCTAGTCTGAATGCGCCTACTTCATACCTTGTATACAAAGTGAGTAGGATGTCTAGCTCTAGACTAAGTGCGCCTACTTCACACCCCGTATCAGACCAATCCAGGAATAAGGCTTGAACAATTTGTCGAAGTTGATTATTAAAAAAGAAAAGAGATTGTGACAAACAAAGTTGATAAATAAAAGATATTAATGACATGAATAATGGTAAAGATATAAAGGCATGTAATATGACATGAATATAGACACTACATACATGTGAGACTGCATTTCTTTATTTTCCATGAATATGATTGTATGTTCATATGTTATGGTACATGATGCCATGATATATGATGTGATACATGATTTATGCTATATTTGCATGAGTGCATGGGAAAATTCCAATGCCTATATGTATCATTAAGCTAGAGATAGCTTAGTGTGGGTTTTTTTCACATAGGTTAAGGAGCTTGTAGATAGTAAAAGTTGTTTTGAGAAGAGAAGCCAGAGCCTATATCGAGTGCAAACATTTGAAACTCGGTCTATGGGTCTAATCTATCATGTTTTGTATTTTGTATATCCATGCATATGGGAATAGTGTTATGACTTGTAATATGACATATGTATTTTGTACATGTATGGGACTTAAAGCCTAAAACTATATGTTGCTATGAATACTATGAAAAGCAAAATATATATATATATATATATATATATAAGCCTTGTGATAAGAACCAGGAACATGTACGAGTTTAATATATAAGATAAAAATGATAATTAACTAGATATAAGAAGCACAAATAGTGGCATTCTAACTATATAATGGGATTGTTCCTGTTATACGGTAATGTAATAGACATAGTCCTATTATATAGGTAGGGCACCACATTTATGATTTCTCAAAGTGACATTAAGGCAAATCCCAAAGATATGAGCTATCACAAATATGCAGCCTCCTCGGACTATTAAAGACGTTCAAAACCTTAATGGCAGTATTACAGCTCTTGGAAGATTCATATCATGCTCAACAAAGAGATGCTTACCATTCTACAAAATGCTCAAATGCTTGAAAATTTTTAATGGAATGATCAATGCCAGAAAGAATTTAAGGAACTACAAACCTTTTTGAGTTCACCACCTCTATTAAGCAGACTAGTTGAAGGTGACATTTTGCTTATATTTATCCACAATTGACAAAACTGTAGGTGCAATTTTGATTTAGGAAAGAGGAGAACAGTATCTTGTTTACTATTGTGGTCAAGTGCTCAAGGGAGCGGAAACTAGATACCTAAAACTGGAGATGGCATTTGCCCTCTTCTTAACAACTAAGAAGCTCTGTCCTTACTTCGAAGGATTATAAACCACGATAAGGACTGATCAGCCACTAAGGAAAATCCTTCAAAAGGCATAAACAACAAGGAGAATCGTAGAATAGGCCACCATAATTGGAAGCTTTGGAGTTCAGTATGAGCAACAAAAAGTAATGAAAGCCCATATCCTCACAAAATTTGTAACTGAATGTAGCATAGAAAAGCCAGAAGAAGAAGTCACCGAACAAGAAACATGGATCCTACATATGGATGGAGCACTAGGATCAAGAAAGGCAAAATCAAGAATTGTTCTCACTGGATCATCGAGGATCACTATAGACTGCGCCGTGTAGATACTATTCCCTACTTCTAATAAAATAGTAGAATATGAAGCCATGTTGTTCGAAATCTAGGCATCAAGAAAAGTACGCCCTACAAACCTGACCATTAGGAGTGATTCCCAATTGGTCTCTAGACAAATGAATAAAGAATATGAGGCAAAAGAAATCCAAATGATCAAGTGCTTAGAAAAGGCAAGGCAGCAAATAGCACTACTCGAAAAAGGGGAATTGCTTTATTTATTGAGCATATCCCTAGATCATCCAATACCGAGGTTGATGTGCTCTCAAAAATAGCACTAGAAGGAGGCCCATTCCTAATGGGCATTATCTTACGATCCATCTCCGCTCCCAACTATGACACAAAAACAATGTTTCCAATTGAAGCTAATAGCTGGATGATATTGAGTGGCTGGAAGAGGGAAAGGCACCTAAAAAAGAGCATGAGTGCATAAAACTCCTACAGAAGGCCCCTAAATATTTCTACTAGGAGGGAGTTGTATACAAAAGATCCCAAACCAGACCGTGGTTTAGATGCATGGAGGTAGAAGAAGGAGAATATGTGCTCTGAGAAATCCACCAAGGGATAGGAGGAGCTCATGAAGCAGTTAAAACTATAGTAAGAAAGGCATTACTGCAGGGTTACTACTAGCCAACAATGAACCAATACTCCAAAAGTTTGATCAAACGATGTGAAAGTTGCCAAAAGCATGGTCACTTCATCAATACTGCCCTGGAACAACAAAAACCAATAAGCGCAACTTGGCCTTTCTCTCAATGGGAAATTAACATCGCAGGACTCTTTCCTTTAGTGAAAGGACATAAAAAGTTCCTCATCATAGTAGTAGACCACTTCACCAAGTGGATTGAAGCTTAGACAATGGCCACCATCACTTATAAGAGAATATGAAGTTCTTTCTTCAACGAGGTCATATATAGATTTGGCATCCCAACCATAATCATAATGGATAATGGAAAGTAATTTGACAATTAGGAATTTAAGGCTTTATGCAAAAATCTAATGATAGATCTCTATTTCACATCTGTAGCGCATTCCTAAACCAATAGCATGGCTGAAGTCACCAATTGAACATTTGTGCATGGATTCAAGAAAAGGTTAAGGCAACCAAAATGGGAATGGACCTAGCACCTCCCGAATGTTTTGTGGGCTTATAGGACAACTTCTAGGACTGCCACAAGAGAAACTCCTTTTCAATTGGCATTCGAAGCGAAAGCGGTCACCCGAGTGGAAATAGGGATATCGAGCTTTAGAACAATCTACTACAATGAGGGAAGAAACGAGCAAGAAATAAAAGCAAACTTGGATCTCCTTCACAAAGTAAGAGAGAAGGTAGCGATTAGAGCAAAAACTCATATAAATAAAGTGGCAACACTTTTCAACAAAAGAGTTAAGCCTAAAAGTTTCCAAGAAGGAGACCTTGTCCTAATGAGAAGAGACATTTGCAGAGGTGATGGTGGGATAAAGAAGTTGAACGAAAACTAGGAAGGATCTTATGTAACGCCTATAATTTAGGGCCTAGAATTTATGTTTTTAGGGGTGTTTTGGTAATTAAAAGTAAGAATATAAAATGGATCAATTCTGGCTGAGTTTATATTTTAGTGGGCAGAACCAAATCCCACTCGAGAAAGGTCATCTCACGGTCAGGAAAGGTTTCCCCCTCGGGACATATTTATGGTCTACACGATATAAATACATGTTTTTGATCCCTACTATGCACAAATCAAAAACCCAGCTGACACCTGCACACCCTAGACACTCAAAAACCCTCCTATTCACTCTCAATTGATTCCCTTTTGAGTTAACACTTGAAAACACTATTGGGATTATTTTATCAAGGATTAATTAGGGTTTTTAGTGTTTATCATCAAGAACACGAGACTTTTGCCAAACAGCCTCTAGAATCAGATTATTCATCTCTGTTCTTGACTCTTATATGTAATTCGGTAAGTTTAATGATAGTTTAACAGCCTTAGCATCATTTTAATGGTTGTTGTAATCACATTAAATTAGGGTTTTCCCAATTTTTCAGTGTGGTTCCTTTTAAACAGAAGGTATTGAACAATTGTGACATTTGATTCGTATGTCTGATGCTAGGGAGCGGGGCAGAAGATGGAAATGGATATCAGAACGTGTGAGAGACATTGATAGTAAGGGTTTCAGCTCCATTGTTATAGGTGTGTACATATAATCATGTTTATTCACTTTTTGGCTACATAATTACAAGTGAATAGGTATATTGGATGTTTTGTATATGTTGAATGCCATGATTATTGATTTGAATAGTCTGAACACACTAGTATGAATTAATGGCATTGATTATACATGATATTTTAATTTATAAATTGGTATTCAATGAGTTAAATGGATTGTGGCATGTTTAAAATGACAATGTGGTATGTTTCTATGGTCTATGGTATTCTGGAAACTTGTGTTGTACATTAGAATCAAGAGATTTAGGGCAGCATGTGAAAATTGAGTTTCATATTGTTGATGTCGGGCCTTTCCCGATCAGGAAAGGAGAGTCCTGGTTGAGATCACATGACCCTAGGCCTACAAAGCCTAGCAATGGGTCAGGCCAGCGGCACTAATACCGAAATGACATGTCGCAGCGTGCTAAGGTACGAACATACTTGTATGAAAGGTTGTGATGCCAGTTTTGATGATATGAAATACATATGTCTAACCTATTATGATGTAATATGAGAAAAATATGGATGTGTTGATTATGGCATGATGTACTATGTACTATGGCATGACATGAGATAAATGGACATGTATGTACATGGATTATGATGATATGATGATAATAAGTTACAATCTCTATATGGCCATGCAATATCATGGAAATGTTATCTAACCATTATGGCTCATGCAATTATTTAAAAGAAATGACTAAAATGCCCTTACTCATACTAGGTTTGACTATATAATAGAAGGTACACCATTAAGGGTGGTTACGGTACCGTAGGTTTATCCATGCGTTTATTTTCGGGCAAGGTAGTTTCAGCTCCAAGAGTGCCCCCTATTCACAATCCGTATCCGGTAGTCCAATATAGAGTGATTATGCAATTTAAATGAATAAACGAAACCAAGACAATGTAACATAATATGGAGAATAAGGAAAGACTTCCTCTTACCACGTACGCTATAATGATGTGTAATGATTTGATTGGTATGATGGTATGACTATAATTATATGAATTGAAAAATGAGATGAAGTGTTATATTATGCTTTTCATATAATGAATGATATGTGTTTGAACATGTATGATATACATGATAGAATTTATATGATTTTATATACCACTAAGCTTGGATAGCTTAGCGTGTGGGTTTTCTACATGTAGGTCCGGAGCCTTAAGAAGAGTTGACACAAAGAAGCCAAGCCAGTCAGAGCATCCGAATTCAGAGTCAGCTCATATTTATGAATTTTATCATTTCATACATATTGGGATATTGAATATTTGTTTCGAATAGTATTTTTGTATTAAGAATTTATGGATGTTGTATTTTAGGCGTGTTTAGCCCTAGTTAATGGATTTATTGATTTCAAATTATTTAATAAGCACGAATGCATGTTAATTACTTATATGGTACATGTTGTTATGGATAAACAAATGAACGAAATCATGAGATGTAAAAAAAAGGTAAAGGCTAAAAAGGGAACAATAGCCAAAGGTTCAGTATCATGTATGCATTAGCACTCCCTCGTATAGCAGACTAGTATGTTATATAGGAGGGTGTTACACCTTATATAAGCACACAAGTGATAGGGCCATCGACCTATAAGCTATCTGATCACTTAGGTAAAGCACTCCCTCATATATGGAATTTAAGGAAGTTGAAAAAATACTATTAGTAGAGAAGTTCCATGAAAGCTATAATCTCTTCATCGAATGAATCAATATCATTTCCTTCTATCCAAAATGAGCATTAACCACATAAAGATCCATGTTAAAATGGATCTCACATTTATATAAAATGAATCTAAAAAGATCCATATTATATTGGATCCCACATTCATATAAAATGAATCCAAAAAGATCCGTGTTAAAATGGATCTCAAAGGATTAACACATCCATATAAAATGGATCTGAAAAGATTCGTGTTAAAATGAATCACAAAGGGTTAACCAATATAAATATCCATATTAAAATAGATATCAAGAAGGATCCTTATAAAAAGGATCTCTAAAATCAAACATTTTTGTGGATCTACATAAAGATCTGTGTCGAATAGATCTACAAAGGTAAAGTAAACCCCTATCCAAAAGGATCTGCATCTTTATGATTAGATCCATATTAAATAGATCCCAAAGGCTAGGTAAACCTATGCTAAGGACCCTTGAATGAAATAAACAATAAAGGAAGGCTAACAAAAAGGGAGGACAATTTACACAAGATTATATTTAAGAAAACAGCTAAAATAAGTCTAAGTATAGCCATATAAAAAGTTCAAAGTTTTACAGCTAAAAAAAAAGGCAAATGGGCTAGACCAAGAACCTCTATCCCTTGGAGCCTTAGGAGGATCAACATTATCAACATTTTGGCATATGTCCTCCTCCTTCGCTTCATCATCAAATTCTTTAACAAAACTAAGATCGAGGGAGGGATACTTCTTCTAAATCTACCCAAGGATGGACTCTCTATCTTCATCTTGCATATCTACAATTTGAAGAATAATGGAATCAACCTTTTGAGTAAAACGCTTAACCTCTTTCTAATAATTCGAAGCGACTCTTACTCAAGCTTCTTCTTTTCTTTGTCAGAAGTCCAAAGATGACCCTCCAATTCAGTGACATGGCTCTCTAAGGAGGAGATCACTATGTCTTTGGCCCCTACCAACTCTTTCAACACTTTCTCCCAAGAACCAAGCTGGGATCTCCATTTATCATCCCTCTTTTGAAGGGCCACTTCTAGCTTGGCTTTCTTTGCCTTGAGAGAGTCAATATGAAGTCCATGATATAAACATAGCATGAAGGAAATCATGATAAGATCATGATATTGAGATTCCTATCATGTGTAATTATGGTTATATCTAAATTGTCCCTAGTCATAGAGTTAACAAGACTGGACATTGTTAATCCGGATAGACTAGCACATGTTATACTCCTTGATTAGATCAAGTAGTAGATCTCATAAGCTATGAACATGAGATGTTAAAAGTTAACATGTGGATGCTTGCTAAGGTTAAGTACATTGGATGACCTACTATGAGACCATCATATGGATTGTCTATTCAAATGTCAATGATAATCTCATCATAGCAATGGTGCAAGTACCCTTAGACTTGAGGTACTCAAGGATATCTTGGACACTAATTCTGTTCTTTGACTCCATCCCTTGTTGCTTTATAGAGGTCGCTCATAGGGTGGTGATTGGGTAAAACTTGAGGTATTCGAAGGTAATTAGGTAGCCATAGAGGATTCACCACTCTTGATAAAGGGAGTGTATACCCATGACCTCTTGTCGGGATCATTACTCGAAAATCTCTAGCCATAGTAGAAATGTCATAAAGATGGTTTTCAGTGACATATTTATTTGAGTAATGAGTCCTAATGAAAGGATCTAACATCACTTGGGCTATGTGTGACATAGTCAGTTTAGTGGGAGCTGACATGTAATCCATGCTCTGAACCTAGTATACAATGGTGAAAGGATGAATTGCACAGACAATTATCTACGGAAAGGTTCATAGTTAAACCACTACTTTCTAGCTAATTAGGAGTCATGATGTGTTGCTAGATACTGCTCATGATCTACTCAAGAGTAAGTGTTAATCTGAGTGGCCAATATAACCATGAACCTAATGGGTCACACGCATTAAAGGTGTGAAGGAGATGTAAAATGGGCTTTCGGATCAAATCCAAAACAACGAGAGAAAATCAAAGTCCAGACTCTTTCTCGATTAGAAAAATAGTTCCCAGGAGGGACAAAGATACCAATTGGGAAAAGGAGTTTCCCGCTCGAAAAAAGCTAATGGAATGAAACAACAAAAAGTCCCAATTAGGAAAGTAGTTTCCCAACCGGGACTTGCTCGACATGGATAATTTTCAGAGCGGGAAATAAGTTTTCCAATCGGGACACGTGACAAATTAGGAATTTTAATCTTATTAGGATTCTATAATCAAGGGTTACGAATCCTAAATCCATATGGACTATAAATAGTCTTCTTTCAAACTATTTCTGAAGCTACAACTCATAAGAATTAAAGGGTTAATTCTTCTCTTCTTCTCTCTCAAGGATTAACTATTTTGCTAGAACATTAGGTTAATCAAAGCTATTGCCTTAAAGGTTTTCTCTCTTCTCCCTTCGCATGGATACCATTAGAGGTGATCCTAAAGGATTACTGTGGTTTGCTACAACCCGGTAAAAAGAGAATTGAAGGAAGAACACTTGTTTTGAAAGGTAATAATCTTCTACTATTATATAGTTTTTATTGTTCATGATTACATAGGTTGATCCTATTCTTGGAGTTTGCAAAATTCAAATTTTCCACTGCATAACGTGTATGAGATGCATGTGCAAACTCCAATAATGGTATCAAAGCCTCCCTATAATTGTCATGAAGAATTTTGATTGAAGAATTAGTATGATTAATTGAAAATGGCATTTTGGATTCCTTTTAGTTAAAATATGATTTTGATTATAAGAATTTTGGTTTTAAATCTTTTTGTTCATACATATTATGTTCTAATGAGATTAGAGAATATGTTGAATGGATTGGATTAGATACAAAAGTGTTTGTATGGTTAATTTTCGTTTTATGCTTGTTTGCCAATATTATAGTTTTTGAAGATATTTTAATATTTAATTTGTTTCTTCCATGTTTCTAGTCCTCTAAAATCAATTATGAGATAATTAGTATATGTCAAAACTTATTGAGAATGTGTTTTGGGCATTGGACAGAAACAAACACGAGATTAAAATCATTTTAATTTCTGTAAACATGAAATTCTCGACTAGGAAAGAGGTTTCCCGATTGGGACTCAAGTCTAGAAACTATTGTTAATATTTTATTTTGTTTTCGATGATTTCTTTGGATGAATATATGATATTCTTGATGTTTAGAGATGCTGATTATATGCCTAAAATTATTTTGGTTTAGTTATGGTCTCATATAATTCTAAATATAGATATGATTCAGTTTGAGTGTTTTATGGTTGGCTTGCTTGTCCGAGATTGTACTTTGGATTGGCTTAAGCTGATCTATAAATACCCAGATAGATGATCATTATTTTTGGAACTTTGAAAATTAATTTTGAATTAAATGGACTGAACTAATTTAATTTTAGTATGACTAATTAATGGCATATGCTTAATAGTTAAATTGTTTTATTATTTCAGCATCATGAAATATAAAATTAATTGTGCATCAATTTCAGAATAATTAAGATTTAATTTCTAAATGTGATTAAAGAATTAAATTCAATTTGGAAATCAATCACTATTAAGGAAGTAATATAAAAGGCAAATTTGAATAAAAAACTGAAAATCCAAAAATGTTTTTTTCTTATTATCTTTATTTTATGCATTAGAGAATGCATGTTAAGGGTGAATGACAATGCATAATGGATGATTATGGTCTTGGTTAATGTGATTGAGCATGTATGATTATTTTGTTTTATGGTAAATAGGGTTTGCGTGTCCTTACCTCTCTTTTTTTTCTCTTGTATTTCTCTTCTCATCTCACTCCCCTCAAAAGGAAATTGAGATATTTTATTTTGAATTATGTAATTAGATTATATAGGATTATGATAGAATGAAGATGCAAAAGGAGCAAGAACCAAGGAGATGGTACCATAAAATAAAAAAAACTTAGAAATAGGAATTTGATTTCTATTTGGGTTGTAATTCATGCATCTACCTAGGTTAGACCTAGTTAAGGCTCGAGGGATTGATGTTAGATTGTCCATAATCATTCCATATAGTTAAAGTAACTATCAAATGTATGTCTATGTGATGAATGGATGTATGTTATGCATGTTATAGCATGATGTGACTTAATTAATAAAATCCCTTAATAAATAATAATTAAGACTAATGTCTTCCATTAATGTGGGGAGAACTGGAGTTCTTCTAGATGGTGGGTTCTTTAACTGACTCAAGCTTACTCTATAAGAATATGTTCGAACCATTAAAATATGATTTCATGATTAATGGGTTCGTCTTAACCGATTTCATTGATATATTGAGCTGATTCAAGGTCAATATAAATTGGAGGCGATGTTTGGTAAGTATATATGAGATATACACACATCAAGAATTGATAGCCCAATGTTTTGTGCACACATCAATTAGTTGATAGCACAATTTGGTAGTTGCATATAAAATGCAATTGGTATGCATCAGATACCTACCAATTTAACCTAAGAAGGCTTGTTGAGATAACTAAGGTTTTTCTTAAGTTGGAATTGGATACCAACCCACTTGGAGAACTTTCTATGGGTTCTCTCGAGTTTGTAGTGAGGGCTATGGATTCGCAATAAAATAGTGGGAGCCATAATGCATATTATTAAAGACCTAATAATCATGCATTTTATATACATATCTAACATGCTCTCTTTTACATCTAGGTTGATAGAATCATAACACCATGTCATCAAATATGAATTTGCAATCAATCTTGGATGAAAACAAACTGATAAGGCCAAACTTCTTGGACTGGCTTAGAAACTTGAGAATAGTTCTCAAGGTTGAAAAGATAGGCTATGTCCTTGATAAGCCACTTCCCGACCCCTCTACTACTGATGCTTTTGAAGAGGTTCAGAAGGCATACAAGAAGCATCTAGATGATAGTGAGTTGGTGGGCTATGTTATGTTTGCCTCTATATCATAGAGCTTAAAAAATAGCACGAGGCTATAGATGCCAATACCATAGTCTATCATCTTAAGGAGCTTTTTGATGAGCAAGCTAGATCTGAAAGTTTCGAAATCTCTAAGCAGCTCTTCCGCTCTAAGATGGTTGAGGAGACATCTCCAGTGCAGCATGCACTAAAGATGAATGGGTGTATTAAAAGGCTAGGATAGTTGGGGTTTGTTATGGACCATGATTTAAGTATAGACTTAATTCTCACTATATTGCCTAATAGTTATGCACATTTTGTGCTTAACCATAGGATGAATAAGATTACATCTATTATACTTGAGCTTATCAATATGCTCAAGACAGCTGAACCTTCTGTTAAAAAGTAGGGTAAGGCTGTGATGCTGATGTAATCTTCTAGTTCAAAGAAAAAGAATAGTAAAAAGAAGAAATCCACAAAGGCTAAGGGAGGTAAGGCCAACAAGAAGGCCAATGAGACTTCCCCAAAAGGGACTTGCTCCCATTGTGGCAAAGATGGCTATTGGAAGAGGAACTGCAGGGCCTATTTTGAGTCCTTAAAGAAGAAGGCATCTGATGCCCCATCTACTTCAGGTATTTTTGTCATTGATATTCACACTGTTTCTAATAATAACATTTGGGTATTGGATACCGATTGTGGCTCACATATATATATGCAGGGCCTAAGGAACATTAGAAAGCTTAAGAAGGGAGAGAGAGTCAGACCTATGTGTTGGCAATAGAGCAAGAGCTGCTGCCTTAGCTGTAGGGACGTATATTTTGGCCATTCCAAGTGGGCTTGTAATAGAATTAGATAATTACTTTTATGTTCCAGCATTGACTAAGAATATAATTTCTATTTCTAGTTTGAACAGAAGTGGATTTAATTTAACAATTAACAGCAATGGTTGCTCAATAATGTTAAATAATATTCTTTATGGTACTAGAACTTCGTGCAATGAAATTTATATTCTTGACATGTCTAGTTCTATTTACAATATCAATGACAATAATAAAAGAATAAAAATGGATAAACCTAAATCATTGTACTTATGGCATTGTCATCTTGGCCATATAAATGAGAGGCGCATTCCAAAACTACATAAAGATGATAATTTTGGGTCATTTGATTATGAATCATATGACATTTGTAAATCTTGTTTATTAGGCAAGATGACAAAATCACTTTTTAGTGGAAAGGGTGAATGTGCCACTGGGCTATTGGACCTAATACATTCAAATGTATTTGTCCCAATGTCTATACATGTCAGAAATGGTTATACCTACTTCATTAACTTTGTTGATGATTTGAGTATGTGTATCTTATGAGATACAAGTTTGATGCATTTGAAAAGTTCAAATAATATAGACATAAAGTAGAGAAACAACTTGGCAAAAGTATTAAAACACTTAGATCTGATCGAGGTGGTGAATACTTAGTGCCAAGAGTTTTAGGTTTATCTTAGGGATAATGGGAAAGGAGAAATCGAACCTTGTTAGACATGGTAAGGTCAATGATAAGCTTAGCAAAACTTCGTAAGTCTTTTTGGGGCTATGCACTAATGACTGCCATTTATATATTAAATAGAGTCCCTTCCAAGATAGTTGATACTACTCCATATGAGATATGGAAAGGCAAGAAGCCTATGCTTTCTTATATGAAAGTATGGGATTGTCCAGCTTATGTGAAGTAGACAATGTCAAACAAGCTAGAAGCTAAATCTGACTGATGTCTGTTTGTAGGATATCCTAAAGAAATGATTGGATATCAATTCTACAGTCTTTTAGAACAAAAAATGTTTGTTTCAAAGCATGCTACCTTCTTAGAGAAATAATTTGTTCTTAAAGAAGATAGTGGGAGCAAGATTGAACTTGAAGAAGTTTAAGATGCTCTAACAGATGCAGATCATCTGCCTAAACCCGAGCTTGTTGTTCATGGAGATAAAATAATAGCTGCACCTTCGTACAAGATCTTCATAAATCTAGTAGGATATGTTCTGCTCCTGAGAGATATGAATATCTCATAAGAAATCAAAATGATATCTTGGTCATTGAGGATGATGAGCCTACTAGCTACGAAGAAGTTCTGAAGAGTTCATAATATGATAAATGGCTAAAAGCCATGCAATCAGAAATAAATTCCATGTATGAAAACCAGGTGTGGACCTTGGTTGACCCACCCAAGCCCATAGGGTACAAATGGGTCTTTAAGAAGAAGATCGACATGGAGGGTAATATGGTTACCTATAAAGTTAGACTAGTAGCTAAGAGTAATCGTCAAAGAAAAGGAATTGACTATGACTAGACTTTTAGTTCAGTAGCTATGCTCAAATTCATAAGGACACTCCTAGCTATTGCCACTCATTATGACTATGAGATTTAACAAATGGATGTGAAGACGACTTTCCTTAATGGAAACCTCACTAAGGATGTGTACATGACACAACCAGATGGATTCACATCTAAAAATGGCAATAAAGTTTACAAGCTTCAAAGATCCATTTATGGATTGAAGCAAGCATCTAGGAGTTGGAATATCTGATTTGGTTTCTCACAAAATCCGGATGAACCTTGTGTGTACAAGAAGGTTAGTAGGAGTGCAATCGTATTCCTACTATTGTATGTAGATGACATACTACTTATGGGAAATAACATCTTGGTCGTATAATATGTCAAAATTTGGTTATCCAAGTATTTCTCCATGAAAGACCTTGGTGTTAGAGATGTGCCCAAAATCTCAGGCACTTAGTGTGCACATTCATAAAGGCATTATTTCATTATATTCATTTGCCTATGAATTGATATAGATCTTAAATTGATTAATAAAAGTCCTTGATATGAAATCATGATGGAATCATGATAATGAGATTCCTATCATGTGTAATTATATTAGTATCTAAATTATCCCCCGTCATATGATCAACAAGATGGGACATTGTTGATCCGAATAGACTAGTACATGTTATATTCTTTGATTGGATCAAACAGTAGATCTCATAAGCTGTGAGCATGAGATGTTCAAAGTTAACACGTGGATGTTTGCTAAAAATAGTCAAGTACACTGAAAGGCCTGCTATGAGACGATCATATGGATTATCTATTTAAATGTCAATGATAGTCTCATCATAGCAATGGTGCAAGTATCCTTAGACTTGAGGTACTCAAAGTTATCTTGGATACTGATTCTGTACTTTGACTCCGTTCCTTGTTGCCGTATAGAAGTCGCTCATAGGGTAGTGATTGGGTACAACTTGAGGTATCTGAAGGTAATTATGTAGCCAACAGAGGATTTATCGCTCTTAATAGAGGGAGAGTATACCCACGGCCTCTTGTCGGGATTATTAATCGGGAATCTCTGGCCAAAGTAGAAACGTCCTAAAGATGGTATTCAGTGACATATCTAATAGAGTAATAAGTCTTAAGGACAATATCTAACATCACTTGGGCTAGGTATGACGTAGTTAGTTTAGCGAGAGTTGACACATAGTCCATGCTCTTAACCGAGGACGAATTGTATATATTATTGTCTATGGAAAAGTTTGTAGTCAAACTACTAACTTTCTAGTTAATTGAGAGTCATGATATGTTGCTAGATACTGTTCATGACTTACTTGAATTAATTATTAATTTGAGTGGCCAATATAACTGGGAATCTAATGGGTCATACACATTGGAAGTGTGAAGAATGAGTAAAATGGCATTGGATGAGATCCAATAATATGAGAGAATATATCTGGGAAAAATCACTCGAGGGGGGGTCACGGGCCTGCAGTGGGGCTGGCAATACATGCGCCAGCGCACGCACTAGAAATGGCTAAATTGCTCTAAAAATACCGCTCTTTGCTAGCACATAGAGTGTATTCAAGACAAACGCTAGTGGTTTCATTCTTTATTTGCACTTGGATTATCATTAGAGACAATCCTAGATTGAATTATTGTAATTTGCGACAACTCAACAAGAAGGAAATTTGAAGAATTGACACAAGAAATTAAAGGTATAATTTCTAACTATGTTTTTATCAATTAGTTTTAATGGAACAAATTGAATCCTATGATTCGGATTTTGCTAATTTTAATTTTCTGATGCGTTTTGTGAATATGATTCATCCTCAAAATTCAATATTGATATCAGAGCCCCTTTGTGTCCAATGAAATTAATTTTAATTCAAGATGCAATTGGAGTGCACAGTTTTGACAGTTTTAGTTCTATTGATTTGAAAAATTGAAATTAATTTGAAAATTTTATTTTAATTATTTTGATTTCTATAATCTGATCATCGGATGATTAAGAATGATTATTTTGATTGAAAAATAGTTTGAATGTAATTCAAATAATTAATTTTGAATTTATTACAATATTGCTGAAAAATTACATTGTTGATAAGCATGTGATGTTGTTTGGTTTTAATCATAGGGCTGGTCATTTTTTTATGTAATTTGATTATGAAAAATTTATCTAAATATATTGAGAATGTGTTTTAACCTCTGGAAGTATCCAATAATTAATTAAAAATCGTTTTAATTAATTTTACAAATAAACACTGAAACAGATCTACTTTAGTGCACTCGGCGGGACTGTTTTATTTGTGTTTATTTTGATTCCAGTGCCTTAGAATATTTTTATGTGATATTTAATGTGTTATTTTGATGTTAAATACATGCCAAAATTATTTTGCTCGAATTTAAATTTTCAAATTAATTATAGATAATAAATGAGTCATTTTAGGTGTCTAGTGTATTGGTTCGTTTGTCTTGATGATTTTGGCTTGGCTAAAATTATTTTGATGGGCTTGAGCTAACCTAAAGATGCTTAAAATGATGATATATGGTTCTGAAAATTTTGGAAAGTTTTAGAAATTAATTTTGAATTAATTTAAGGTGAGCAAATTAATATCTAGTATGACTAGAACATGATATGTATGTTAGAATTAAATTGTTTAATTTTTGACATCATAATAACCTAGTTTTAAGGTGGATTAATTTTGAATTAATTTCTGGAAATATGAAATTTAATTAATTTGATTAAATATTAATTTCCAATTAAAATGACATAAAATTAAATTAACCGAAACATCATAAGTAGGCAATTTCAGTTCAAGAGTTGAAACCAACTTTTATATTTGGAGTCCAAAATTATCACTATCTTATTTAATTTTATTTTATACATTAGAGAATGCATGTTAGGGATATATGGAAAGACATGATGGATGATTATGGACTTAGGCCCAATGTGATTGAGCATACATGATTTATTTTGTTTTATGGTAAATAAGGTCTGCATGTCCCTGCCTTCTCTTCTTTCTCATGTATATCTTTTCTCATCTCACTCCCCTCAAATGTAAATTGAGGTTTTCTATTTTAAAATATATAATTAGATTGTATAGGATTATGATAGAATCAAGATGTAAATGAGCAAGAAGCAAGGGGAGGTGCCATAAAGATGAAGACTAGAAATAGGAATTATGAATTTCTATTTTGGATTGTAACTCATGCATATTCCTAGGCTTGACCTGATCAATTCCCTTTGGCTCAAGAAATTGAATGTAGAATGCCCATAATCATGTCATGTAGTTAACGTAACTGTCTTTATATATTCTTGTGATGATGAATGTATAATGCATGCTAGTTAATAGATGAGACTAAATAAAGAAAATCCCTTGCTTAAATAACATTAAAGCTAACTTCTTCTATTAATATGGCAAAAACCAGAGTTTCTTTTATAGTTAGGGTTGTTAGGCAAACCCAAGTCCATTCTATAAGAATATGTTCAAACCATGGAAATAAAATTTTCTAATTAATGGGTTGGCTATAACAAGAAGCATTGATTTGTTGGGCAAACCCAAGATCAATATGTGGACTGAGGCGAAGTTGGTTAGTGTATATGAGTATATGAGATATACATGCGTCAAGAGCTGATAATCCAATATAGTTGTATACATCAACAGTTGATAGCACCATATTCAATAGTTGATATGGATCAAATACCTATCTTTGGGTCTAAGGTGGCTTGTTAGGCAAACCCAAGGTCATTCTTAGGGACATTGGGTAACGACCTACTAGGAGGACTTTTATATAAGTTCTCTTGGATCCATAATCAGAGCTATGAGTTTGCAATAAAATAATGTGAGCCATAAGGCAATACAACAAATTTTGATTTTTCTGACTAAATGCTAGATAAAACAACACAAAATAAACATTAATTCTTGAACATGGACCTTCTGTAAATCATCCAAAATATGAGCTTCATCATTGTGCATTTTCAGGTGCATTAGTGTTCGAATTTAGTTGCCTCACTTGTAAACTTTTAGTTTCAGTGTCCAAGATAAATATCATGAGTTGTAATAGGAATGTGTAATACTCTTAAATTTGTATTAATTTTGTATGAATTGAGTTGAATAATGTAAGAGCAATGTTAAAAGATGGAGTATTTTGGAGGAGTATTTTGAAGTATGTAACGAGGAGAGAGGGAGGGTTAGAGAAAGTGAGGATGAAGGATGGGCAGAAAGGAGGAGGATAATATGAAGGAGGTAGATCAAAATAGTTTTGGCGGTAAAAATAATCGGGCCGTAATGAAAGTAATAAATTATAAATTTTGTATGAACTTGATTTTGAAAACATGTTAATAAGAAGTAACTAAAATGGGCTGGCATATTATGGGCTGATATTGTAATAGAACAGTGGTAGGGCTGAGTGGAATGTAAGAAATTATGGTTTTCTGTGAATAAAAAGTAATTAAAGTGGGCTTACATATTATAGGCTGATTGCTTTAAAGTGTAAAAGTGAAAAAAAACGAAATTGTAAGGAGAATTTTGTGTCAATACAATGCTTAATGGAATGGTGTTGTTGTAATAAGTTTTATGTCTAGGTGTAATAGATAGTTACCTTTGTTTTTTTTTAATAATTGAAAACGACATGATGCAAGATTAAGGGATTTTATGTCTGCATTTGGCACCCTAGACAGTTAAATATAGGATGAAGATTTTTCAAAACGGAAATGGAAGAAGTCACGTCTTTTGAGCAAGTTGTGAAAAAACAATACCTTTTAGTGTCAAAGCACAATAGCCTCTTAATGATGATTGAAATTTCAAAGTACTTAAAACTAGTAGCCTATTATTAATTCTTTGAAAGCAGGCTCCAAAAAACAGATCCTAGAAACAAATCAAATGTTAAGACGATCTGAGGTGCCCGCTCTCAGGCCTCAAAAACAGTAATCCCATGACGTTTATAATTGTACCAGACTATACCTTCACATGCTTGAAGCATGAAGAGCATGATTGCACATACAGAATCCAACCAAGCAAAAGGAAACCTATGAAAGATTCAAAGCAATCTACCTAGCAGCAACACATGCCTACTGATGCAGCTAATTAGAAAATCAGATTCTAAGAAAAAAGTGACTTCATCTTAAAAGCCTGACTAAAAAACACATAGTTTCAGTCCTTTTATTTTGACAATTTTTTCCTCGCTAGGAGGCAAATTCCAAACTGAGACGAGTCATTCAAAAAGAAACAAGAATAGACACACTGGTAGCTTGGATCACTTTCGCGTTTCATGCAGAAACAAAAGAAATTGTAAATCTTTGAGATCTGGTCCAGTGAAGAATATGCAAAGAAAAGATTCTTCATGAAATTATAAGCCTATGAATATTTAACAAAGAATGAAACCCAACTGAGGAGAGACAACGAAATTCAAAAATTTGTTATTTTCTAGCTTTAAGTTGTACTAACCGAATTCGAGTCATTAATCTTATTAATAGCATATGAACTTTCCTGTCTTTGCTTCTCAGCACGCTGGAAAGCAGGAGGATCTGATTCCCCCTCAAATCCTATGAACTGCACCAAGCAGCAACAAGAATTGAAATGTCACAAATAGATCGCTAATTATGTATGAAAAAAGAATATAAGACAATATCAGAACGGATTAGTATTCACATATGCATAACACTTGTTACGAGATAAATATACATTAAATCAATTAGCTTTATTTTTTTTTCCTACCAATCAGATCAACATAGGTGAAACCTATTTTCCTTTTTTTTTTTTCCTTTCAAAACTTCTACACCCAATCTTTGCTTCATAACATATTATTGCTTGCTAACTTTTGATCTAGAACGAAACCTAGCCCCAGAAACTTCCACCTGAATTATGGATTTAATGATTTTAGGACCTAGAACCACTTCAGGAGAACCTTGGTTATAATATAATTGAGTTCATTTTGCCAGTCTAGCCCAGTCTGTTGGGATTATATACTCATCAAAACATAGTATGGTATTGTTTGCATTGCATTTGGACAAAGTGCTTTTCGGAAAAAAAAAATTGTATTTTTAATTTTTTTTTAGTTTTAAAAACTGTTTTTGATAGAAATAGATAAATAGATATTTTTTTTTTCAAAAGCAGATTTGAAAAAAACAATTTATAAAAAAAAACAGTCAATTAAATAAAAAAAAATTCAAAACCTACTTTTAAAACTTTCAACAACAAACTTAAATACTCCCTATGTATTTGTTACATTTTTATTTTCTGATAATAAAATTATTAAGGTATTTCATTATTTTGCATAAAAATTTTAAGCAAATGTCATTTCAATCATATTATATGTATTTATGTGATTTTTATATATAATCACAGAAAAACGTAAATGCAAGTTATGTTGTGATTAAATAATAATGTTCGCGGTTGATAAGTAAAGTTGAACACTTTATTTATGTTTAGACTGTAGTAAATTCATTGAATGATTTGTCTTGATCATGTATGAATTTACTTATGTAGTTTGTTTACATAAAACATGATAAAAAATGAAATTTAATAATTTTAAATAACTATTAAATTTATTAAATCTCATTGATATTGATTTTATTTTAATCTTAATCTTGAGTTAATTATAATTTCATTTTTATAAATATTATTTCATTTGAGTTACTAATAAGTGAGACTTAATTAAAAGTAAATACTTTCAGTAACTTGATAAGCGTATTTATGAATAGTGATAATTATCAATTAACAATATAGAATTTATACTAAAATATTTCTTTATAGGTTTTCAGTATTTGATCATTAAATTATTTTGGCAGAGTGTCAACAATAATTATAAATCGGTTTTTTATATTGAGATTGTTGAAATATAATCATTAAAGAAAATCAGCAAGTATCAATGTATAAGATGTAATTAAATTGATTAAACAATTGATATATCAATTTAATTATCCATATGGTACAAAAGATTACGAGGAAATTTCATGATTTACCGAAATTTTAATATTTTTTTCATTTTTATCTCTAGTTTTCCGTTTTTTTTATTTGCACCAAAAATTATTTTATTTATACCAACTTTTAAAACTAGATTGTGCAGCCCAGCATATCTCTATTTACTATCACTCAAAAATCCAAATGAGACAAGAGAAGAAGAATTTTTCGCACCATTGCCTCTATTCCTCATCACTCATATTCACTTTGGTATTTCACATCTCTCTATCATATTATTGTATTAGATCCCACTATAGCTTCACTTTTGCTAAATTCTTCTTTTCTTTCCGTTACCTTTGCTTTTCTTTTAATTGTTTCTTGTTTCATTTTTTCCCTTTTATTATATAAAAGTATATGCATATCAAGATTAGTTATTGTATGTATTTATTTATTAATAATCAATTATCTTTTATCCTTCAAAGATATACCCAAGGTATGATTAAGGAATACCAGACTTTATTGATTATTGTCCATATACAGAAGGTATTTTCAAGATATATCAGACTTTATAGCCTTCATTTATAACTATTTTAGGCTGAAGGTATTCCCAATATATGACTAAGATATACCGAACTTTATAGCTTTTGTTCACAATTGTTTTAGGCTGAAAGTATCTCCAAAATATACTTAAGGTATACTCAAGGTATACCAAACTTTATAACTTTTGTTTATGATTGTTTTAGGCAAAATGTATCCTTGAGATATACTAAAGGCATATATAGGAGGTGCTCATGTAATTGTAGAAAGTATTTTTTGGTAAAATTGAAAAAAAATTAAGAATAAATAAAGTTGTAATTATTTCTCATTTTTCATGGGCCAATTTTATATTAATTCCCGATAAAATATAATTATGCATGGAATAGATTTGAAATAATAATTAGGTATATTTAATTATGGGTAAATTATTAGTAATCACTATTGTATGTGCCAATATGATTTTTAGACTAACTCATTTAACTGATTGTACTACTACGTATTTTGTTAATTAACGTATTAGGCCTTGGGTCTATAAGTAAATAAAATTAATTGGATGGTATGTAGAAAATAAATTTTTATTAAATAATTATTTTAAATTTTAGAAATTCTAATTTTATTAGAATTAAATTTAAAATAGATAAATTATCTAATAAAGAATTTTATCTTGATTAGAGATAATTTAAAAGATAAATATTATTTATTTATTTTCTATTTAAAATAAAATTGAAATAATGATATTATCTAATCCTATTCAAAATGGGATAGCTAACGTGCAAAGCCAATTAGTTTTAGAATTCTTTGTTTTATTGGTCTCTTTGATAAAAGAAAAAGAGAAATAAAAACAAAAGAAAGATGGCAATGACATAGTTTTTGCCGAGTTAACTAGGAAAAGAAAGTTAATAATTTTTTCTTTGGTTGTCTGGGAGCAAGAAGAAAGTTGATATCATCACGAGATAAAAGAAGCTAACGGCAAAGAAAATTTTTTTCTTGATTGTTAAAATTATTAATTATTTAATTATAATTAAATTTGAAAATAGTCTAAAAAATTTTGATGAACAGATAGTTAATAAGATTTTATGTGAATGTTGACTAGTAAAATTTTATATGAATATTAACTTTTACAATTAAAAGATATAATTTCGATAATTTAATTATTTTGTACATAATATGATGCAATATCCTAGGAAATTAAATTTTTAGACCGCAGTTTTATTAGAGAAAATATTTTTATAAATTTTTGAAATATTTCTACACAGTCACCATCTCCCTTCCTTAAGTTTCTTGGAGATATCGGCTGCATTAAAGCAGGAGACGGGGCCGTTGCCACTGATTTTCTAGTTTTACCCTTGAAATTTCTCAGATTCGTTCAGACACAACTTGTACATTCAAATATCCCAGATTAGAAGAAGAAGAAGAAGGAGAACACACAAAAAAAAAAAAAAAAACCGTCAGAAGAAAGTTGTGGCGCCGGACTTCGAAAAACTCACACTGGATTAGAGAGAGAGAGGAGAGAAGAAATCGGGGTTGTGGGCAAATGGGTCTTTTGGAAATGGGAGGGAGAGAGGAGAGGAGAAAGGGTTAGCTCGCGGGAATGAGGAAGAAAACAGGGAGGGGAAATTTTAACCCAATCGCTAATTAAAATTTATTTTCTAATTTCCTATTTTTTTAAAATTCTTTTTAGTTTTTTTATTATTTTAATATAATTATTAATATTTGTTAATATTAATATATTATATAATTATTTAATTAGTAATAAAATCTAATTAATTAAATAATTATATATTTTTTATTAATTACATTATTATTTATGTGTTATAGTTATTTTAATTAGTTAATTAATATCTATTTAATTTAATTATTAATTTTGATCTATTATCAAATTATATATAATTTAATTGATTTTATAATAATAATTAAAATTAATTTTAATTATATTTAGACTATAATAATGTAATTAATTTTATATAATTAAAGTTTATTGTCAAATTAAATTTTAATTAATTATATTATATAGAGGAAATTTCATTTTTTTACCGAAATTATATGAGAAGTAAGGATTTTAATCTATAGAAAATCATGGTTGACGTCAACTTCCACGTTTATTATTACACGTCATTTGATCTTATTAATATTAAACCCAGCGTCGATGGTTGGGTTATTTCTTAGTTTATGTCATAAACAATTGAAATATTGTTGTATACCTTAACATTGAAGAAATCGATCAATAATTATTAAATTCAAGAAAAAAAAATAAAAAGAAGAATTAATATAAAGAAAAATGTCTCAAGACTACTTGAATTTATTTTAAAATTAGTTTGACAGTTTATATTTAAATTTATATATTCTTTAAATAGAGTTCTAAATTTAAATTCTTAGTATAAATTTTTTTTTGAAAAAAATATTTAATCTTTTAATGAATTTATCCAATGTAAATTTATATTAGCATGCAATTTCTAAATTGTAGGGTATTGAATAATTAAAATAAAAAATTTTAAATTTAATTAAATGTTTGTATTACACAATTATAAAACGACACTTGGCAACAACTATTGCACGAGTATGAATTTTTTTATATAGCTGTTCAATAAATTATTTTGAGTAGTTTAAATATCTAATAAGTTATTTTAAATAAATCTAAACATGTAATTAACTAAATAAAAAATAATATTTAATAAATTATTTTAATTAAATTCAGATATTTATTTAGTTAATTCAAATATAAAAATGTTGAACAACTTTAGAAAATTAATTTAGAATAATATATGTATTGAACTTTTTTATTGTATAAAATTTCACATATTTTTAGTTTATATATCAATAAAGTGAAACTAACTCTATTCATGTCACGTATAATTTTAAATGATGATAAAATATTTTTATAAAAATTTAAAAATAAATTCATATTTATAACTCCAATACGAAATTTTTAATTAAACTACCAAAATTTATGCGCACATATTGGATAATTTGTGTAATGGGCTTTTACAAAACATAAATAAGTTTTAATTTTTCTTATTTTCTCTCTCAAATTTCCTGTAGTGTCCAATAGAAAGGTTGTTGGTAGTTCCGCTGACTCCGTCCACCACCTTACTCTTCCTCTTCTTCCCCTGTCGTTACCTTTACGTCACAGTTATTTTCATATACATACACCAAACTCAAACTAAACCCATCAATATCTCTCTCTCCTCGTCACCTGTACACCCTTGCAGTTGCAGACTCTTCTTCTTCTTCTTGTTCTCTCTAACACACGTTTCCATTCCCCTTTCTCGTTACAGGCGGAGACAAGATTCAATCTTTTTATGATTCTTGATTGTCACGGTCATCGTTAGCGAGATGGGTCTGTTTAAAAAACTGGTTTCACTGTTTCTGGTATTAGCTTTTGTTACGAGCTGTGTGTTCGGTCGGTTTGTGGTAGAGAAGAGTAGCATAAGTGTGCTATCTCCATTGAACTTGCGATCTAAACATGATAGTGCAATTGGTAACTTTGGTATACCTGATTACGGAGGTTTCCTGGTGGGTTCTGCTATGTATCCTGACAAAGGAGCTCTTGCTTGTCAGCCCTTTGATGGAGATAAGCCTTTCAGGTCTAAGTCTCCTCGGCCCACCATTTTACTTGTTGATCGTGGAGGTAATAATTACTCTGTTTCTGCATAATTCATTCTATTATTATTTTTTAATTGCTTTTCAAAATCATATATGCAGCTTTTAGTGAACTTGATTTCTGTTTGTTCTGCTTAGTTTCCATTTATTGAGCCTATTTTGATGTGCAACTCTTACACAGCCTGACTTTGGAATTGGGTTTCGTTGACTTTTGGACTGAGGGATGAATTAAGTTTTTCCAGTTTTTAATCTTGATGAATAGTGAGGAAAGAAAGTTAAAAAAAAAAGATTGTTCACATCAAGTTCATCAAATATTTGGTTACTTTTAGTCAAAATTCTGCAAAAATGGCATAAAAACATTTAAATATTGAACTTCAAAAACAGAGATCCTAGAAATCAGCTATTGGTTCTCTAATTTTATGAAATCTTGTATATTTTTCATAGGAGGTGGAGCTTCTTGTGATTATATTAACAAATCAAAATCTTGATGTTTGTGTTTTTGTTCTTGGAAATGTTAGAATGCTATTTTGCTTTGAAAGTATGGAATGCCCAGCAGGCTGGAGCAGCAGCAGTCTTAGTGGTTGATAGTATGGATGAGCCACTAATAACAATGGACTCTCCCGAAGCCAATGGTAAT
>CATIWF010147251.1:0-20745 GCA_949630135.1 Balakata baccata | reverse complement strand
TTGAAGAAAATCAAGAAATTATAAAGGTATAAATTCTGAATTTTCTTTAGTTAAATTAGTTTTAATTGGCACATATATAATCCTTTGATTCGGGTTTTGAAAAATTTTATTTTCTGCTGCGTAACATGTATGTGATACATGCTCAAAACCCATCACTAGGCATGACACTTGACCGTGAAAGACACTGGATTAATGTTTCATGATCATGATAATTTTTAGCATGGTTGTGAAAGGACCTAACTTGTTCCTATAGTCAAATTTTGCTAAAATTTCACTTTTAAACACTTCCTAAACACATATAGAAATCATCCATGGTCATTTAACATAATTACAATTAAGTTAACACAACTCAAATAATCACATATTATGTTCACAACCAAGCTCAACAACTCAAGCTTTACATGTAAATCACACTTTCAAACACATTTGCCACTTTCATGCCTATTAACATTTTATGCATATTCAATTACTCAAATTAACCTTCCTAACCATTTAATCACGCCATTTCATATTTTCATATTTTATATTTAATTTATAATCCCACATTTAATACATATTAAAGTTCTTAATATTTACACTAACTCAATGTACAAATATCACTCACATATACATCTTTATTTAGTAATTTAACATGCCAACATACCCTATTTCATTCGTATATACCCCTACATGACATCCTATATTTCCAATAACTCATTAAATATACACATGTTACCCAAAATCCATCATTATGATATATAAGTCAATCAACTAACATACAATCATACACTAAGGCAAACAAAAATGTCTATATGTCCAAACCTCAATGGAGTTTCACAAAATCCAAAGCTAAGGAGCTTGACTACTCTTATGATTTATTACCACTCTCCTCAACTTGTTTTTCTATAATAACCATAACCATATATCAATTCTAAAAGTATGAAAAATATGTATAATGACAAATCTATTCCCATAATTCCTAAACTAATGTTATTATGCATGTTTTCAACTCAATCTCATGGTATATCACTTCCAATAACTTCAAAGAACATAAATATATACAAAACCCCAACACCCTTCATCTTTTATAACTCTTGCTCCCTGGCTTTTCACTTAAACATCATAATCTCTTCATATAACTTCATAATCATAGCAAAGAGATGGTTTCTTGTATTTTCTTACCTCTTGGTGGAAGAAATCACTCTTGACCATACAAAGAAACGGTGGTCTCCTCTACACCAATTTTCTCTCTCCTCCAACTCTTCACTTATGTTGATAATTCATTTAAATCTTGCTTTGATCTTGGTTTCTTTGTTAGTTTGATCAAATTTATGAAGATTCACTCCTTTAGGGTTCTTGCGTATGTAAAGATGATGTTTGGAGTTTGAGAGCTAAAATGGTGGTGAAAAATGGTGATAAGAACGTGGAAAAAGGCTTTTATACCCACCTTTTCACTGCTATGAACCTTTTCCTTCACGATCATAAAGGTTTACTATAGCAACCGCCTTAGAAAAGTCAAAATTTTATCCAAAATTCGAATGTTGCAGCCGTGAATCACCCTTGTCACATTCATAACACTTTTATTTTCTTATATTTCTTCATTTATTTCATCTCTTTCTTCAAACCAAAGCCAAAATTGACCAATATACCCTACATATACCTTATGTATACCCCCATATACCTCCAATATACCTCTCATATATCATCAAAACTAATCCCTCTGTAATTATATTTTAAATTCTTACTTTAATTTACCAATTTACCCATATATATATATATAGGCTATGGATTTGAGCAACCTATATGGACTTGATCCAATCCAAAATCCAAATAACCAGATGTTATATAAGTACAATTATTTATTGAAAAAAATTGTTGTATATTTTCATCAGAACATTAAATTAGAAGAAAAACTTCTTCTCTGCAATTTCTCTCATTCCCAAGTTCATTCAAGTGTATAAGGTGTTCATGCTGTGAAAATTCATCCCAGATTCTTGTAATAGGTCTGCTTAAGCATTGAAAATGCGAGATTTCATGCTTTAACAAGTTTCTACTGACATTATTTGTTTCTATTAGTTTTAGAGCCTAAAATTGTGTTTTTGTACTTGAATTGAAGATTACATTAATTAATTGAACAATTTTGCATGAAATTACTTGGAAATCCGAATTTTGTTCAATTTTTTGAGATATTTTATCGCCATTTCATGGCACAAAATTGGTATGATTGGAAAGTTCCTATCACAAGCTTTCCAACGAGTTTTTTTTTAGAATTTTTGGATGCTTGGTTGAATTTCTATGAATTTTCAAAGATTATGATAGTAATTAGGGTTTATAAATTTTGGAATTATTATTTTTGTCCACCACCACTCTCAAGTAATGTGTTTTATGACCAAATGCCACCAAAATGGTGTCAAATTGTCAATTTTATGGTCGAAACTGGTAGAAAATTATGCAAAAAGGGTTTGAACGGCCACGAGAAGGCAGCAAGTCGAATGCATGCACCGATGAAAGAGAGTGAGCAGTTACATGGAAGTTACCTCACATGTGTCATTCTTTGAATGGTCACAGAAGGAAAGGAAAGTGCAGCATCATTGCCAGCATGTCAAGCCAACTTGGTAGCATGTGACACGTGCCAGAATCCCATTATGCCATGCTATTGATGTGGCATGACACGTGGCATGCTTACATGTCACTGCCATGTGGCAGAAGCTAGACACATGGCTAACAACGATTGGTACATAAGGTGCTGATGTGGCAGGATAGGTGGGTAGCGCGTGGTGGATGTGTTGTGCATGAAGTGCGTGGGGGCACGTGAGAGGTTCGTTTGGGTCCAAATTTTTTTTAAATGCTTAAAATTTAATGAGTATGTTTCCTGATTTTTTGAAGTACGTTTTGAAGTGTTTTTGGATTTAAAAGTACATAAAATATAAAATTTACATGAAATTGATTAGACATATTACATGCTTTTTATGTCTAATGCTCATTCATTCTAACATGTAGTGAGGATGCTTCGCCCTTTGGAACAACTAACTACATATAGAAAGGATCTGAATCACTCATTAGAAGTTCACATTGATGTGATGTATCAAAAATTATAGACCTTCCAAGTGTTACATCATAATGTATATGAGCTGGCAATGGAACAACAAATGTGGATTGCTCTCAACTCCTTACCTAATTCATAGGAAGAAGAAAGAAAGACGCTTAAGGAGAGAATAAATGACTTGGATTACAACAATATTGTGAGAGAATTATTTAAGGAGTTAGAGCGGCAAACACGAGATGGTATTAGGTGATTTAGCAAGTTAGCAAATGGATACTCATGGATGAGTAAGAGGTCTAGATCATTGGCTAATAGCGAGCCTATGAGCGGACACCTATGGATGAATAAGATGTCTAAGACATTGGCTAGAAGGGAATTTGTTGAGAGGGAACCACTAGTCCACAAAGAAGATGAATGACTTTGAAGCATTATTAGGACATATTTATCTTTATTTTTATTGTAAATATGCTTAGACTTTTATGTTTATGCTTAGTGTTTATTTCCTTTAAAGCATGTAATGAATGTTTCATGATTTACTATAAAAAGTTGTTTGCGAATGAATATATGTTTGTTTTTTCATTATTCATATTGCATAAACAAATTTGAGAATTATAATGTGGGACTATTAGGTTGGTAGATTAGTAAATCTCACCTAATAAAATAATTGGCGTATATTTAAATTAAATAATAATAACTAGACTATTTTAGTAGAAATTGATTTGATTGTATGACAAGACTTTTGCTTCTATTATATGTGTTAGGTTATTATTGATTAATTAAAAACTTTACAACATTAAGTAATTTTTAGAATGTGAATTGTGGTAATTAAGATCACTGTTTCTAAATAATTGAAATGGCTGTCATAAAAAGCATTATTGCTGACTTAAATCAAAGAGATAAACTAAATGATAAGAAATATGATGTTTGGCATCAAAAAATTCAGAATCTCCTCGAAAAGCAAGATGCATATCAAGCCTATAAGTGCAAGGACAGAGTTGCTTTCATATTGATATTAAGCAGTATGAGAATGATTTGATGTTGTGCTTTGAGAAACACCACTCAGCTTTAGCAGTTTGGGACACTGTTAAGGTCCAATTTGGTGGAACTTCGACCACTAAGCTGCGTTAGTTGACTCTTAAGTTTAATGCTTATAAGAAGAATCCTAATCACACAATGAGACAACATTTTACTATGATGTCTAGCATGATAAGTGAGTTGAAGGCTGATGGTCATAAGTTAACTAATGAGCAATAGGTCCAAGATGTGATTCGATCTCTTCCAAGTGCATAGGAGCACATGTGTGTTAACCTTACCCATAATGACAACATTAAGAATTTTGATGATGTTGCCCATCATGTTGAGCTGGAGGAGGATCGTCTTCTCATTGATAAACCTGCAGGAAAAGCTTATCTAACTGAGTCCAAGGGAAAAGGAGCTTCCAGCTCTAGACAAAAGAAATGGAAGGGTAAGGGAAACAAACAAGCAAGGCAAGAGAGGCAATAAAGCTAATTTATTAGAAAAAAAAAATGCAAGCGCGGAAGACGAGGCGACAAGAAAGGCAAGAACATGAATTGCTTCAACTGTAGGAAGCTAGATCACCAAAGGTATTATATGATCAAATTCATCCCTCTAATTTATATATTAATAGTTGCTTGATGCTTGCTGAAACTGTTCCTTATCAAATTGTAGACGTAGCCTCAACCGACCACATAACGAGGGACCAATATGCCTTTGTGGAGTTTTGTCGAATTCCAAAAGGGAGTCAGAGTATCTATATGGGGAATAATACTTCAACGGATGTGCTTGGAATTGACACCTGCAAGCTGGTGATGTGGGGAGGCCGCACTTTTCATCTTTATGACATGTTTTATGCTATTGAAATTCAGCTAAATATAGTTTTTGTACTTGTTCTCTTAGATCTTGACTTTAAAGTTGTTTTTGAAAATAGTTGCGTGAAAGTACAGTTGGATGATGTTTACTATGGTTCTGGTTATTAGTTAGATAGTTTTATTGTACTAGATACAATATCTATTAATATGGATGCTTCTGTCTTTATTATTAATAATTACAATAATATTTTATTCAATGATGATATTAAATGGCATGATAGATTAGGACACATTGGGCAAGGTTGCTTAAAAAATATTAGAAAATGCTGGTTTTTTAGGTTCAATTGAGAAAATTGATTTGCCTGTTTGTAAGCATTGCCCAGCTGGAAAAGCAACAAGATTACCATTTGGCAAAGCTAAGAGAGCCTTATTTCCTTTACAGCTTATACATTCTGATATTTATGGGCCAATGAATGTGAGAACAAGACATGACACACTATTTCATCACATTTATAAATGATTTCACTAGATATGGTTACATTTATTTAGTCTCCCATAAATTTGAAAAATTGGATTGCTTCATATGCTACAATAGATAGGTCGAGAATTAATTAAATGTAAATATTAAATCTATATGTTGTTATATACTACTAAGCATTTTATGTTTAGCGTGTGAATGTTTTTTTCCCACACAGATTGAAAATAGTGGATCGTTTGCTGACTACTAGAAGAAACCCAAGGAGAAAAGTTCAGGACAAATCCATTGGGGTTGGTGACACAACTATTTCTTTTTGTTATTTTTCTTTGGGTGAGAATAAAAATTTATATGTATTACTTAAATGTAAAGATTTTAAATTTTAAAATGAATTTTTGTATAACTTTGGCTAGGTTGAGGCCTTTATTTTGTGATCTAAAAAAAATATTACAAATATTATGCATATTCAAAATTCACTCTATATTATGAAAAGTCATCATGATCATGGTGCAAAGTTTTTTTTTTTTTTTTTAAAAGCATGTTTTACTTTTGAAAGCATTATAATACCTTTCTTTATGTATAATCCTTAATTATATGACAAAGTATTATAACCTTATTTGTTTAACTATAACTTTATACTAAAATTTGTTTTCCACTCTTAAATTTGTAATTTTTTTTGGAATTGGGTGGTATTTCCATGTCAATCTAATAATAATAATAATAATAATAATAATAATAATAATTATATATATATATATATATATATGTTTATTATCACTTTCTGTTATCATCTGTAAAATTTGAGTGATACAAGTTGAATGGATTTTGCTATATATAAATATCCCTATTATATTTATTTCATTGAATTTCTTCTTTTTTGGCGAACCCAAATGATTATTTTTCAGCATTATATTTAATATCGTATAATATTTCGCACAATCTCTTTTCTTATTTATTTGTGCAAATCATGTAGTTTAACTATATTATTATCTAAATCTGTGGTAAAGATTGACGAAATGAAGATCAAAATATAAGATAAGTTTTTTTTAACAAATATATAAAAAAATAAAAAAGGTCATATGTTCTTTTAGACCGGTGTATTTTTTATTAGAAAAATAAAAGGTTGGTTGGTTGTATCTCTATACATACTTCAATGGTTTTAAAACATACAAATTACATGTGATCTTTATGTTATTTAAAAAGTTAATATATCATATTAATTACTTAAATATAATGTTTCAAGTTGACCTATGTATTTAATTTCACTATTTGATTTATATTTCTTCTATTTTATATAATTCTATCAATACTTTTATGTTATATTTGTTAGAAAGAGCTCTAAAGGCAATCACCTTTATCAATTATTGAAAAAATTCATTATAATAATAAAATGACATTTTTTATTATATTGATGTTCATCACGTTATGAATTGATTGGATCTTAAATCGAATAATGAAGTCCATAATATAAAATATAACATGAAGGAAATCATGATGTGATCATGATATTAAGATTGTTATCATATGCAATTATATTTGCATCTAATTTATCCCTAGTCATACAATGATATTTTTCATTATATTTGTATCTAATTTATCCCTAATCATAGAATGTAAACAACATCAACATCATCATTGACTGGACATATTAGCACATGTTATACTTTTAGATTGGATCAAACAATATATTTCATAATCTACAAACATGAGATATTTAAAGTTAACATGTGAACACTTGCTAGAGTAGACAAGTGCATTGAAAACCTACTATAAGACCATCATATGGATCCTCTATTCTATATTAGTGACAGTTTCATCACAACAATAGTGTAAGTATCCTTATACTTGAGGTGCTTAAAGTTATCTTGAATATTGATTATGTTCTTTGATAACATTCCTTGTTACCTTAAGAGAGGTCGCTCATAGGGTGGTGATTGGGTACAGTTTGAGGTATTCAAAGGAAATTAAATAGCCAACAAAGGATTCATCAATCCTGGTAGAGGGAGTATATACCCATGACCTTTTATCGAAATCAATACTTTGGAATCTGTGGCCAGAGCGGACATGTCTTGAAGATAGTCTTCAATGATCTACTCGAAATCAAGAATTAATTTGAGTGACCAATATAATTTTGAAGCTAATGGGTCATATGCATTAAAGGTTTGAAGAAGAAGTAAAATGAGCTTTCGAATTGGATGCTAAACTAAGAGAGAAAAACCGAGTCTAGACAAAGTCGCGAGTGCAATTTATCTTGCAACTAGGAAATAAGATTTCATGAGTGCGAATGGTTTGCAAGCAAGAGTATCTTATCGCACTCGAGAAAGCCAACTAGGTTGGAAGTAACAGTTGGTCTCGATTGGGAAATGGGTTCTTGAGTGGGAACTGCTCGATGAAGAGAAATTCGTGAGTGCGAATTTGAATTCGTGAATTCAAATCTAGTCTATTTTGAAGAGTTCAAATATTTTTGGACTCTGAACATGGGTAACCATTTCCCATATCATGCCTGACTTCTTGGCACATAAATGGCCATTTCATAGACCATTTCGTGCACCTTGAATATCAGAAAGAGATTTTTTATATTCTCTCTAGAGATTAATCAATTTATTAGCATAGATTGCTTAACCAAGCCATTACCAAAGAGTTATCTTGCTTCTTCCTTCCCGTGGATACCATTAGAGATGATCCAAGTGGATTATTGTGATTTGCAACAATTTGGTAAGAAGGAATAGAAGGAACATGATTCATATTTCAAAGGTAAAATTTTCAAACTATTAGATAGTTTAATTAAAAACAGCTACATAGGTTGATTCATTGATTTGGAGTTTGTAAAAATTTTTATATTTTTGTTGTGCCATGATGTGTGAGATAAATGAGCAAACTCTAACAGTGGCATCAGAGCCTATCTCTCTATGATTGCCATAGTTAATTTTAATTGAAGATTAAAATTGGATTGGTTGAAAATGTTATTTTGGATTCTTTGAAATTGAGAAAATCGAATTGGTTTTACTTTAGTTTGTTTTTGTTTCTCATTCATATTCTATTCTTAAGATATTATTGAATGAATTGAATGAATTAGAAATGATACAAATGAGTTTGTATTGTTTATAAATTATTGCTAAAAATGAATTTTAACTTTAAGCTTCATTTTCTTCCATAGATTGCTTCGTTTTATTAGTCATTTGATGACTGATGAATGTTCAAAATATGTTGAGAATATTGTTTGATTTTCGAGTAGCTCCAAGTGTGAATTAAAAATTGTTTGCAATTCTAGATATGGGCAATTCGCGAGCACGAAAAGATTCGTGATCTAAAAAATGCCTAGTATCAGAATTATTTATTTTCATAATTTTATTTTATTTCCAGCACCTTTGTATTATGATTATGAGATAATCAGTATGTTGATGTTGTTTACATTCTAAATGTATTTGTTCCCGTTTTAAAATTTTCAATGCATTTCGGATATTAATTGATTCATTTTGGATATTTCATGTATCAGTTCATTAATTTAGATTTTAATTAATTTGGATTGACTTGACCTGATCTAAAGGTGCCCAAAATGATGATAGATGAGTTTGGAAATTTGGAAATTTTTCGGATTAAATTTTGATTTAATTTGTATTAACAAATCCTAATCTAGTGTGACTAGAAAAATGAATGTAATGTTAATTGAATTGTTTAATTAATTTTGGCATCATTATTAATTTATTAAGGTGATTTTGTTTGTGAAATAAATTATGAAAATATTAATTTTAATTTAAAATATGATTTTGAATTTATTATCAATATAAAATTGCATATAATGTGGAGGGAAATAAAATAGGCAATATTTTAGGTAAACTATTTGATGAGATCAAATAAATACCTAATTGATTTTATTATCTTTTATAATGAGTTTATAATTAGTAATAAAATTATTTAATGGGATTAAATAATAAAATAAGTAATGATCTTCAAATTGAAGTTGAAAAACCGATTTTATGGTTCAATCGTTGAAACCCATTATAATTAGAATCCAAAACGCTAATTTCAATTTTACCCTTGCTTTATGCATTAAGGAATGCATGATAGGGGTATATGGCTATGCATGATGGCTCATTATGGACCTAGACTAATGTGATTGATCATGCATAGTTTATTTTGTAATTTGGTAAATAGTGCATGCGAGTCCATGCCTCATCTTTTAATTCTCATGTATTTCTTTTTTCATCTCACTCCTTTCAAATGTAAATTGAGGTTTTTTAATTTGAAATTATATAATTAGATTATATAGGATTAGAATAAACTAGAGATACAAAGGAGATGTAGCAAGGAGTTAGCAGAGATTACAAGAAGACATAAAATGGGATTTTATAATTCTATTTATGCTTTAATTCATGCATCTACCTAAATTTGACCTAGTCAATCCTTTCATGGCTCAAAGGATTGATAATAGATTGTTCGTAAGTAGGCCATATAGTTAGTGTAACTATCTTTGTATGTTCTAGTGATGAATGAATATAGAAATGCATGCAAAGTATAAAGAGACTAAATAAAAGCAAACCCCTCACTAAAATAATATTAAAACTAATGTCTTCAATTAATATTGGGAGAACCAAAGTTCTTTTAGAGTTTGGATTGTTGGGCAAACCCAAGCCCGCTCTACAATAATATTTTCAAACCATGAAATAAGATTTCACGATTACTGAGCTGGTTTTAACTAGAAGGATTAGTTTGTTGGGCAAATCCAAGGTCAATGTCAATAGAGAAAAAGTTGGGTAGTGTACATGAGATGTACATACATCAAGAGTTGATAGCTCAATGAGTATGCATGCATCAATTAGTTGATAGAACTAGATTCAATAGTTGTATGAGAATGCAATTGGTATGGATTAGATACCTACCAATTAACATAAGGTGGTGGCATATTGGGAAAACCCAAGGTAATTCTTTAAAATATTGGATATCGACCCACTAGAAAAACTTCGACATAGGTTATCTGGAGTTCATAATGAAGGCTATGTGTTTGCAATAAAATGGGGGGAGCCGTAATACATTTATTAAAGACCTAATAATCATGCATTCATGTACATTTTCTATCATGATCTCTTTTATATCTAGGTTACTAGAATTACCATGTCATCAAATGTGAACATGTGTTTGATACTTGAGTCAAATAAGTTGACTAGGCCTATGTTCTTAGATTGGCTACACAATTTGATCTCAAAATTGAGCACATAACTTATGTCCTTGATATGCCACTTCCTTCTCCTCTTGCTAATAGGCACCTATTGATGAGCAGTTAGCTTAAAGAATTATTTGTATGATAGTGAGTTGATATGTTGTATTATGCTTGCTTTTATGTCACTAGAGCTTCAGATGTAACACGAGGCTATGGATGCCAATATCATGGCCTTCAATCTTAAGGAGCTTTTTTATGAGCAGTCATGATCCGAAAGGTTCGAGATCTTGAAATTGTTTAAAACTGAGATTGACTCGGCGCATAAATAATACTCCTCATCTGTTGGATTTTTGACATGCATCTCATATATAGCATATCGAAAATTTAAAAATTTAGAAACCCAAGAATCAATAGATCATCCTGTGCATGTTAAAATCGGAGTTTACCAACTACTTTAGATGAAGATGATTACCTTGCTTTATTCTTGATCTTCTAAAAGTTGTGAGCTTTCCCTTTATATTGGATTATAGCAAACCACAAAAATATGATAGCCGGATTGTCTCTATCGATATTCACACGAAAAGGATGGAAGAAACTAGTGATGACAATGGGTGAACCAACAATCAAGGTGCTTGTATAGTTGATTGTTCAAGATGGAAGAAGAAGAAGAAGAGAATTAATTCTAAATTAATTTTCTCTATATGGGCAGCCATGATTTTGAACCAAAAAGGAAGTACTTATATGTCCCTTAATCATATTAGGGTTGGAGACTAATTAGGAATCCAATTCCTAATTGAACACTAATTAAAATTGTCTAAAACACGTTTTCGCAAGTTGTCAGCTGTGTCACGCCCATGACAATTGTCATGGCTGTGACACAAGCTTCTTCAGTTACTTTCACATGCACATTGAGCATCTGATGCTCATGATGCCATTTCCATCTGGGAAACTTTTTTGCATCAGTGAATCCGTCCAATCCAAAATTTTTTCTCTTAAATTTGGATCATATCCAAAACCCATTTTACTCTTTCATCACACCCTTCTATGCGTCTAACCCAATAAGTTTCCTATTATATTGGCCACTTAAATTATCACATAATTTGAGCAAGTCATGAGTGGTGTCTAGCTACAAATCATGACCCCAAATGGACCGGAAAGGTCAGTTGTCTAACTCGAACCCTTCCATAGAATAATTATCCATGCAATTTGTCCTTTCACCTCACTATATCCCACTTGGTTCAGAGTATGGATAATGTGTCAACTCCTACTAGACTAACTAAGTCACTCCTAGTCCAAGTGATGTTAGTTTCTTATCCCTGAGACTTATTACTCTAATAAGATATGTCCTTGAAGATCGTCTTCAAAACATATCCACCTCGCGTAAGGATTATTAATGCTCTCCACAAGAGGCCATGTCTATACACTCTTTTTATCAGGAGTGGTGAACCCTTTGTTAGCTACTTAACTACCTTTGAATGTTAGAAAGTGCTCTAAAGGCAAATCACCTTTAGCACTCATTATACATATTCATTTGAATGAATAAAAGGCATTTTCATTATTTGATGTCCATTTATTTTATGAATTGATTAGATCATTAATTCATTTAATAGAGTCCATCATATATAACATAGCATGAAGAAATGAAATCAAGATGTTGAGATTCCTATCGTGTGTAATTATATTTGTATATAAATTATCCCTAGTCATAAGATCAACAAGATGACACATTATTGGTTTGAATATACTAGCACATGTTATACTCCTTGATTGGATCGAGTTGTAGATCTTATAAGCTGTAAGCATGATTCCTGGTCGAGACATCAGTCAGTTTGACTTTGGTCTTTTTGACTTCTAAATGACATGGCACATTTTGGTGGAGTCTCCTCTTCAATGATCATGTCCATTTGATTTTTCCGATCGGACCATCAAATTTCCCGGTCGGGACTATGCTTGTCCCGGTTTGTTTTTTCTTTTGAAATTTTGGCAAATCATAAAATAGTCTTTCTCGGTCTGTAATCATGTCCCGGTCGGGAGTTACACATCTCTAGGAAATATTTGACTTGTTCAATGAGAAATTTACAACCAAATGTATTGAAACTTTGAACACTATTAAGACAACACTAAATGAAGAAGTTAATGAAATTTAATTTGTTTGTCAAGATAAAAATAGAGAGCAATCACCCTAAAGTTAACACGTTTCTTAGGAGGCAACCCAAGCTTAAGACATATCCTTTTTCACTTATTAGATTTAATTTTTTTAATTTTATTAGTCATTGTCTTTCTTATTTTACTCCCACCCTCGTGTGTTAATGCACCTAATGGAACTTAATTGTGGTGTTGGTTGTGCTACAGGAGAGATATGTAATTAGCACAAAGGAGTAACGCTGGAAATTTGAGAAAGCACTGTGTACAGCCCATGCATAGTGCATGACTCGTGCATGGTTAGCAATGCAGGCACTGTATCCCAATACTGTGCACGACCTATGCTCTTGCCACGACTCTTGCTCGAAAAAGATGATACCGTCCCTATGGACGTCATGCTCGTGCACTTCTGTATGACTCATGCTCTGTGCATTATATATAATTTCATGAATTTTGTCTTGATTTTTGCAGGTACAATTCTTCTCCCTCATGAAGCAACCTAATTTGCCATCACCTCCTCAACTTTCACCAGGAAAATCCAAGTAGTGTGTTCAACACACTCAGGGGAGTTTCTTCAACCTTACACTTTTCTTTTTTGCATTTTACTTGTGAGTCATTGAAGACACTGCCTCATTTAAGTATAGGGGAGGAGTACTCTTCCTTAAAATGTTTATCATGTTTGTGTTTCATGTGTTTCTTATGTGTTTGTGTCTTTTAGTTAATTTTTTTTTATTTTTTAAAAAAAATTTTTTAGTTTAGTTTTAATTTTTCCTATGATAACTAAAGAAAGAATCCTAAGTTGTGCCAAGAATTAAGTAACAAGATTAATTTGCTTAAAATGACCTTAATACCCTTATTATACTTTGAAACAACTGCTCTTTAATTTGGTTAGATTGATTGTTTGATTATGCAATGCTCATAATTTTTTTGAGTTAGGAGTTTGTATTTGATAATGGCTATGTGTTGATTCTCCAACATTTGCATACCACTCTTGTGCTTCTTTCGTGAGCTTTTGAGCCTTTATAAGAGCTATTATTACTTTTAAGCTCGTTTTGTTCTTTATTTGTGTGAATAAATTCAAGCGTAGCATGGTTACTCTAGAATTTGCATTCAAATACTAATTGAGGTTGCTATTTTTATTATTTAGGCACTTATGTGATAGAGGCACTTCGGATTAACCATTTTGGCTTACTTTTGAAACCTACCATATAAGAGCCCCTAGTTGACCCCTTTAAAGCCTCAGCCATTTTCTTTGATTTAACCACATTATAGTTAGCCACTTCACCCATTCTTTGCTTTTCCTTTATATGACCCATAATCATAGGAGTAGGTGACAATTAAAGACTTTACATAACAAGTATGCCTTCTATAGCCTATACTTATGACTATTATAAGTGAGGTGTTATGAATAAGTAGCAGTTAATCAAGTTACCTCGATATTCGTACCAAAAAAGATAAAGAGAAGAAAAGAAGAAGAAAACAAAGAAGTACTTGATCGAAGGTGCTGAATGAACATGTCTTGAACTGCTTTTATAAATATTGACTCACTCTCTTAGCTATAAGAAGTTGGATGAGATTATGTCTTTAAATTGTTCCTAGTCTCTTAATATCATTTTGCCTTATTTTCCATTTTTCTTACCTTTTTAGTGCAGACATGTTACGTCCATGTAAAGACCTCTTGAATTGTGCCTTGGCAATATAGCGAGCAGTGAAGATTGGATTAGAGTGCAAATCTATGGAAGTACTTAATGTGTTTTGAATGAGTGATTGGTTGAATATATTTGCCCAAACACTTGAGAGAATTGAGAGATGTGAGGAGACAAGTGTGGGGGAGGTTGATGCATGTTCCCTTATTATGTACAAATAAATAACTTAAGTAGATTACTTTCAACTTTGTATGAGAAGGGCAATAAGATCATATTAAATTGTTTTTTATTAGGAGTATAGACTTGGAATTAAGGCTGTATTGAGTATAATTGATTTTGGAGCTTTTTTTTCTTGGCATGATAGGTGCATTAGTGAGGCTTAGGAAGGATGAACTTGAAACAAGGTAAAGAGTGATTTGTTTATGTGTTATGTTTTAGATGTGTGTCTTGTAATCTTTCATGCTTAGGAGTTACTTGGGGACAAGCAACAACTAAGTGTGGCGGAATTTGATGTGATGTTCATTTATAGTATTAATTGTATGTGTTTGATGTACATTTGTTGTTGGTTTTCTTTAGATTTAGTTTCTTTTGATTGTGTTTTGTTTGTGTAGGTAGTGGCACAGAAAACGAGCAGTTTCGGGGCCCTTTAGTGTCCAATTGAAGTTCGTAAAGGCTGGAAATGAGACGTGGGGAGTTAAGCGTCAGATTACGGTCAAGCAGTAGTGGCATGATAGCGCAAGGTTGCACGAGCGTGCAATTTTGGGACATCAACTACTATGCACGACCCGTGCATAGCGAAGCATGGTAATTGAGTATGCAAAAGGGTATGAGCGTGCAGTTTCATCAAGGCTGCTACTATGCACGACGCGTGCACAATTGCGACCTGCAAAATCCTATTTCTAATTGGAGATCTGACTATGGATTATGTGGGCCCATGTTTTGCAACTAAATTTCTATTAGCTGGGACTTCTTTTTTATATGTAATTAGTAAATAATTAGGGACTAAAAAGGAAGTTTTGGGAGAGATTTGAATTTTTGTAATTAACCTAGGTATAAAAGGGAATTTTTGGAAGAAATGAGATAGACTTTTGGGGACAAACTGAACTCATTCTTTGGTGATCAAAAGAGTAGCTGAAGAGAATTCAGAGGCCATTAGACCTTATTGCAACAACCATACACGTTTAGCTTGGAGTTCCTTCCATTTAAAGACTAAGGTTTGGATCTTTGGAAGATGTCAACCAACCGTTCAAGGGGATTCTGGGTTTACACTTCTCAGGGGGGTTTTGAATTTTTGTTTTTAATTCCATATTATTGTATTCATGTTTAATTCAAGCATAGTTATTAACTAGATCATAGTAATAACCATTTTGGCTAATTCCTTTGTTAGGTGTTTGGTAGCTAGCTACCTAGGATGTAATAATTTGCCCTCTATTGAATAAAGTTAAACTCTTTCCATCTTCAATTACTCTTAATTACTTTCATTTGAATGTATGACTAGCCATCTTGCATTTAAATTTGAAGGAATATCTTAGGGTTTTGTTATTAGACAAACAATCTGTAACTTGACCTAAAAATTGATTTGGACATTAATTATACCATTAGTTTAGATAGTTAATGATAATAGTGAGAGTTGACGGAATTAAACTTTTTTGGGAGTAATTGGATACGGGAAAAGGATTATAGACTAGGAACGCTTGCCAAATGCCTAATTTATCGCATTGATAGAATTATAATCGTTTATGTCGTTTTCAAATATTTTATTGTTTTCAATTTAGTTAATTAATTCTATAATCAACAAATCGTGGTTAGAGTGTTTAGGATTATTAAACTGTGTTATTAGCAATTTAGGGCAACTTGGAATTTAAGCCGAGCCGTTCCTTGTGAGATCGATGTCGAGAGTGAACATGCCATTATACGGTGGTTCGTACACTTGTGAGTACAAACTTTATTACATTAAGTTTTTTTGACTCCTAAGTAGTTTTGTTCTTCATACCTTGGCATATATTATTGTTAATGGCAATTTTAGATTGGATTAATATGGTTTGCAATAGCCCAGCAAGAAGGAATCGAAGATTCAAGCACCAAATTAAAGAGGTAATCATCTTCAACCCTAGGTTGGTTGATCGGTTTTAATGGCATAAGGTGACCTCGATGTTTCAAATTTTAAAATTTTTAATTTTTCCATTGCTTTCCTTGTATAAGATACATATTAAAACACAACATTGGTATCAAAGCCTCATTATGCTCATCAAAATTGATTTTAATTGAAGATGCAATTTGATTGCATGAAAATGGCAATTGAGGGTTCTTTTGATTTGAAAACTATTTTGAACTAGGAATTCAGTTTTAATTTTATTTTTCTTTTATAATCTGATTGTGAGATGATTGTGGATGATATTTATGATTGAAAATTGATATGAATGGGATTCATATGGTGAAATTCGTTTATGTAATCAAATTGTCGGAAAAACTAGGCTTTAGTGACCTAGTGAAGTTAATTATGTTTTTTCATATGGTTGTTTGATTTTTTTTTTTTTTTTTTGTAATTTGATTATGAGAACATTATAAGAACATATTTCGAATGTGTTTTAATTTCTTTCCAGCTCCAAAATTGAGTTGAAAATTGTTAAATAATTTTGCAAATAAGTAACAAAATGGGTTTGTTTTGTGTAGCCCGGTTGGGGCTGTTTTTGTCTGTAATTTTTGTATGTTCTAATTTCTATTCCATCATATTAAAATCATATTTATGTGATAGTTATGATATTATTTTTATGTTAATTTCATGCCAAAATTTTTTTGCTCAATTTTAAATTTCCATAATGATTCTGGTTGATAATTGAGTCAATATGAGTGTTCTGTGTATTGGTTAACTGGTCTTGATCATTTGGCTTATTCAAAATTGTTTTAGATTGGCTCAAACTGAACTATAGATGCTTAAATTAATGATAGAAGTTTTTGGAATTTTTGGGAATTTTTAAGATTTGATTTTGAATCAATCTAAATTGAGTAATTTCAAATATAGTATAACTAGATAGTGGTGTGTATGTTGAAATTGAATTGTTTGATTCTTTATGGCATCAAAATAACTTGATTTTTAGGTGAGTTGATTATGAATCAATTTCTGAAAATATATGACTTTAATTTTAATATGATTATGGAATTAAAATCAATATGGAAATTACATACAAATTGGGAAAGTAACTTAATCAATTAAGTAGGCAACTTTAGGTGAATATTTAATATGATCAATTAATTACCTAATTGGAATTATTTCCTTTTAGAAAGAGTTTCTAATTGGTAATATAATCATTTAATGGGATTAAATGAGAAAATTACAATGAATTTCTAATTAAGACCAAAAATCCAATTTTGGTTCAAATGTTGAAAACTGGTTTTTCAAATTGGAATCCAAAATGCCATTCTCTAGTTTACCTTTTATTTATGCATTAGAGATTGTATGTTAAGAGTGTATAGATGACATGATGGATGATTATGAACTTTAGCAAATGTAATTGAGCATGCATAATTAATTTTGTTTTATGGTAAATAGGGTCTACATGTACCTGTCTCTCTTTCTTTCTCATGTATTTCTTTTTTCATCTCATTTCCCTCAAATGCAAATTGATGCTTTCTTTTTAAAATATGTAATTAGATTTTATAGGATTAGCTAATTAGGATAGATTGGAGATGCAAAGGAGCAAGAGGCAAGAAGGCAGTGCCATAAGCTAGAAGACTTAGAATAGGAACTTGATTTCTATTTTGGATTGTAATTCTTGCATCTACCTAGGTAAGACCTAGTCAATCCTTTTATAGCTCGAAGGATTGACAGTAGATAGTCCATAATCATACTATATAGTTACTATAACTATCTTTATATGTCTTTGTGATGCATGATATGTATATGCATGCTAATAATAAGATGATACTATAATTAACAAATCCCTTAATAAATAATAATTAAGACTAATACTTTCCATTAATGTGGGGAGAACCAGAGTTCTTCTGGATGTTGAGTTGTATAGCTGACTCAAGCCCACTCTATAAGGATATGTTCGAACCATTGAAACTTAATTTTATAATTAATGGGTTAGACTTAACTAATTTAATTTATTTGTTGAGCTGACTCAAGGTTAATGTAAATTGGAGGTTGTGTTGGGTAAGCGTACATATGATGTACACATATCAAGAGTTGGTAGCCCAATGATTTATTCACACATTAATCAGTTGATAGCATAATTCGGTAGTTGCTTATAAAATGCAATTGATATGAGATATCTACCAATTTGACCTATGAAGGCTTGTTGAGCTGACTCAAGGTCATTCTCAAGTTGGATTTGGATAAGGACCCATTAAGAGAACTTCCACATAAGTTATCTCATATTCACAGTGAGGGTTATGGGTTTGCAATAAAATAGTGGGAGCCTTAATACATTTTAAAAACCTAATATCAAGCATTCATATACATGCTTCTACAATCTTATTCTTTACATCTAGGTTGTTAGGATCATATCTTTTAATGTGAATTTTCAAGTCTTACAAATTGATTAACTTGAACATCCTTGATTGGCTTGAAATTGAGAATTGTTTCAAAAGGGTTATCAAAATCTTGGAATAGCCATTTTCCTTCCTTTATTGCTAGAGATGCCAATGTCATAGGCAGTTTGCATAAAGAAGTATTTGGATGATAATAGATTGAGTCTATGTCATTCGATCTTCAAATACAGTATGGAAATGAATGTAAAACTATTATGTATCATATTAGGGAGATCGTTAATGAGCAAGCTCATACTAAGAAATATGAGATATTTAAATTGCTCTATCACTCCAATATGATAGAAGGGAGATCTAAAATGCAACATGCATTATAAATAAAAAGAAAGGGCAAAGAGATGGCCTATAAGAGATTTGCTTCCATTATGGTAAGAGTTGAAATATGAAAGTGGAATAACAAAGTTTATTAAGACCAAAGAGACAATAGATAGCTCTAAAAGGAGAGTCAAAACTATGCATATTTGCTATTGGGCAAAAGTTGCTACAATAGCTATAGGAACTTATGTTTTGACACTTCTTAATGAGTTGGTTTGAGAATTAGATAGTTGCAATTTTGTTTTAGTTTTAAATAAAGAATGTTATTTTATTTAATAGTTAAACAAAATTTTTTGTTTAACTATTAATAACAATTGTTGTTCTATATGGTTGAATGATATTCTTTATGGAACTAAAAACTTATGCAATAGAATTTATATTCTTGGAATGTCAAATTCTACCCTCAATAGCAAATTTAAACAAGTTAATGACCTAAAACCACAAATTATGGCATTGTCAACTTGACCAAATAAAGAAGAATCACATGACTAAGTTACATAAGTATGGTAACTTAGGGTCATTTGATTATGAATCATATGACACATGTGAATCTCATTTATTAGGTAAGTTGACAAAATCACATTTTAGTGGAAAAAGGGTGAATATGCAATAGGACTAATGGATCTTGTACATATAGATATATGTGGACCAATGTTCATGCAAGCCATAAATGGTTTTGTCTACTTCATTACCATTAATTATGATCACTTATAATTTGGGTAATTGCATTCGATGAGATACAAATTTGAAACCTTTGAAACGTTGAAAGAATTCTGAAGTGAAGTAGAGAAACAATTTGGAAAAAGTATTACGACACTTAGATTAGATCAAAGTGAGAGAATACTAAAGATAAAGAGTTTTAAGGTCATTTAAGAGATAATGAGATTTAATCTTAATGGACTCCACCTTTTATGCCAAAACAAAATGATGTAGCTAAAAGGAGAAACCAAACCTTATTAGACACGGTGAGGTCTATAACGAGCTTTGTATGTAACATCCTTGACTTTCCCACATACATTATGACACGCATTACATTTGGACATATTCATTTTATATATATGTCATTCACATGAAACACATACATACGTAGGGATTTTGGCATGAACGTATTCATGAGATAGACTTGACACAGATCGGTTTATCGCAATAGGACCAAGTCGTACGTGTCTAGTTATAATTTGAATAAGGACACAAGATATTGAAAATGAAATTAAATAAATGATTATATTTGAAATAAATGAAATTTAGTATAGTTAAATTAAAGTAAACAATTTGACTACATAATATTTTGGCACTAAGTACTTGTAATTATGTAGATAAAATAATAATAATAATAATTAATTAATTTAATTAATTAATTATTATTTACTTAAATTATTTAAAAATAATATCAAAAAAAAAGTAAAAGTAAAAAAAAAAAAAAGAGGAGAGAAGTAAGTTGGCAATTTGGATGATAAAAGGCAGATTTGGCCCTTCTTCATCCAGCTGCCACTTCTTCTTCTCTTCTTCATTTTTCTTCCAATTTTCTTCCTCAAACTCCATCATCTGGCCATACTTAAGGTAATTCTCCTCTCTTGTATGTTAATTTTGAGTTAAGACATAAGTTA
>CATIWF010147244.1:0-16024 GCA_949630135.1 Balakata baccata | reverse complement strand
AAAAAAAAAATAATCGGAAGCAGATCAACAAATAAAAGCAATAATAGTTTGTCTCTCAAAGAAATAAATGAGCTTCAAAACTGCATAGCCGTCGATTTTGTTGTCGAAACCATTGATTGGAGAGTGGGTTTGGTATTGAAGAGAAGAAATCTACTCAGAATCCGAATCTCGCCACAGACCCATTTCCTCGGCCGTGACGCAATTCCCTGCCAATAGCCTTTTTCATTTTCTCCTCTAAAAACATTCGTCTCTTCTCCCTCCTATTTGCTTTAAGTTTCAATGGACCAAGTAATCACGGCCTCTGAAGCGTCATCGAGTTTCCGATTATCATCCGAGCCGTCCATTATTCCCTCCAACACCCCTCTCCTCTCCGCTTTCCTTGCCTTCGCTTTTGCTCAGTTCCTTAAGCTCTTCACCACTTGGTATTTTGTTTTTCCTCTTCTTCCTGAAATTTTATACTGGTTTACTTTTTAACATATTTGCAGGGTTTTATTGGGTCACTTGATTACTGGTTTAATTAAAATAATATGCTTTATCTTTTTGTTGATTTCAATTGGCGTAGCCGCGTATTTATGGACCCGTGAATTTCTATACTATCTGTTCTTGTTAGCTTGTATTTGGATCAAAAGATGTCTTTTTGAATTGCATTATTCATTAGGAAAGCAAAAGAATTTCAAATTTGAAAGGTTGTGCATACTATCTTGTTCGTAGTTGATGACTTAAATCCATCCTTTGTAATTAGAAAATTAATCATTATATATGTCTGTTTCTTATTGCATTTAGGTACTTGTAGATCAAAATTATACACTTATTGAAGATTTTACTGTTAAATGTTTGTATATTTGTCAACAACAGATAATTTCATTGATTTAAAGTAAGCTCTGCTGTATGTTAACTTGCTTGCTGGATGAAAATAATATGAAATTTAGAGAAAGGAAATATTGCTTATATTTATCATTTTCCCCTTATTCCTTCTGTTCTTTAACAATACACCATCCTCAATGTGCAGGTTCAAGGAAAAGAGATGGGATTCTAGAAGGATGCTTTCATCAGGAGGGATGCCCTCATCACATACTGCTACTGTGAGTGCTCTTGCAGTAGCTATTGGCCTACAAGAAGGAACTGGAGCACCGACATTTGCTATTGCACTGGTTTTGGCATGTGTTGTATGTATTTTTCAACCAGGTGTTCTTCATGCTTTTATGTTGGCTTGCTTAATTATGATTAACTTCATTGTCTTCTATCTACATTTTTCATCTTTATAATTATCTCTGTCAACAAGTGCTTGTATTTGTGAATTATGCTGCATGTTAATACTTCTGTTACTATGCTGTAGCTCATCCAATGAAGGTTCATGAACAACCTAGGCACAACAGACACTTGTTAGTAGAATTTCAGACTATTGGTCTCTTTTTGAAATTCTTAAGCCAGAACAAATTTTTCTGTTATGCTTCCACTTTTATATACTGTCCACTTTGTCTTGCAAAAGAAAAAAAAAAGGCATTCTGCCATAATACGTAGCCATCTTGTTGTTAATGGTGAAATATAGATGCGGACTCCCATGGTTATTTGAATAATTAATTGTGTCCTTATGTCATTTGCAGTGAATCTTTCCTGGTTAACATGTGACTTTTTGCAGGTTATGTATGATGCTACTGGTGTTAGACTTCATGCCGGTCGCCAAGCTGAAGTAAGACTATCTGCTGTAGTTAAATCATTTTGTTGTATGCATATAAGTTCTACATAACTATTCAAATTCAGTGTGGAATCTAGTGAATTTTTCTAATAAAGCACGAAAGACATGAATTCTCTTTGCCCTATGAGAATGAATAATCCAGATATATCTTGCAGCTCACTGGAACTTATCTGCAATATATACTATCTTTGGTTTTAGATCAATCTGCAATGACAATCTTTGTCTAAACTACATTTTGTGTCATAAATAGGATAAATATACATTTTAATTGGATTGCGCTGTCTTCTATTCATGTTTCTGGCTTTTAAATTTGGTTGCTGGAAGCCTTTTTGTCAACTGTATACAGTTGTGGTCATTTATACAACCCCTCTCTCATTGTTACCAAGCTAACTGTTGGCTAGATGTAGTCCCCAATTGAAACCCAGCCACATTATATTTGCTGGAAATCAGTTTATGGGACATATACTATGGGAAATAAGAATTTTGAGGCTGCTTTGTTGGTAACATGCATATGTTACTTATAATTGATGAGCATCTAGTAGAAGAACAAGTCAAATCATTGGCACAATGCTGAACAAATTTGCCAATTCAGTGATCGATTTTGGTGAAATTTGGTTTTTTTTTTCAACCTAACTAGGTTTTGAATTGGTTATGCTTCTATTCGAACATTTTCAATGAATTTACTTTGCTCTGTTAAAGAAAATTAAGGAGACAATGCTTAGCCTACAAAAACAATGATGATACATAGTTATAAATGGCTGGAATTGCTGACAACATCTTTGTTTATGGTAACATTCACTTGCGTGTATATACTGTTTTGTGATAGTCTGAGAAAGGGGAAAACCAATCTACAGCATAAGTATCCTGAATTAGTTGTTGATTCATTGTGCTGCACAATTTCGGGTGACATATGAGTGCATAAAACTTATCGATTCCATGCACACTGATGAATATTTGAATGCTATTCTTTTTTTTATTGAGCTATGCCATGAACATTTAATTTGCTGCATAAAAATTATTCATTTTGTGGTATCTGCTCACTACGTCTACCAAGTTTTCTTGCAATCTGCTTGGTGATAGTTTTGACAGTTTTACTCACATCTTTGCACTTACTTTACTCACTTGTATTAATTGCTTATTGCAGTTACTAAATCAAATTGTATGTGAGCTACCTCCTGAACACCCTGCCTCCAATGTCAGACCTCTTAGAGATTCACTAGGTCACACTCCACTCCAGGTCAGTAACATTTTCTTGCATTGTTCTATACGTGCACCACCATGTGGAATGATGAATCCTTCTTGGGAAGGATCACCTTTATGATATAGATGCCAACTCTTGTGCTGAACTGAACCTGTGTTATTTTGCTTTTATGGTTCTAAATCCTAGGCCATTCATGAATGAGACTGATCTTCAGTAGGGCACATGTTCATTCTATTTACATCAGTTTAACTTGGTGATTCACTTTTCAAAGTTCTGTAGTTTTGGAATGATCCAATTGGGGAAGTTTGTGTTTTGTATATTTGTTAAATGAGATTGAACTTCTATCAGTGCTGCATAAATCCAGCAAGAACTGTGTAAAAGAAATCCTAATAAAACAGTCTGGTGAAAAAGTTCCATTCTATTCTTCTTCAAAGTTGAACTAATAAAATATTCTTCTGTTCACTTTTTGAACAAACAGAAGATACGATGTCATTAACTCTAATTTTGTTAACTATGGTCTCCAACTAGATGCATGGAAGTCCTTTAGAAAAGCTGTTTAGCTCATTCTAACTTCTATTTCATATATTGTTCTGTGCGGGTTCAGGTTGCTGCTGGTGCTGGGCTGGGGTTTATTGTAGCATTTCTCATGAGAAGTTCATGATTATGATTCTTCGGCCTATTTAGTGAACACTAACAGTCTCCACATTCGAGCAAAGCATATTGGTTTTATCCATGGAGCAATCAGACTTTGTGAATTGTGTTGTATTTGTAATTGCCAGTGTTCTTCAGTTGGCAAGGGGATAATGCAACAGGAACATGTGTATAAAGTAAGTTGCATACTATAGTCTGTTTTTATTTATTTTCCTTTTATTTTGGTGATGTGGCCTGTGACTTCTAAACTTAAAGACCCTTACTATGAACCTGCTAATATTGTAAAGTTAAACAGTGTTTGATAGTGAAATCAGCTCTTAACCTCTTCCCCCTTTGTAGCTCTTTATCTTTCATGATCATGATGATTAATGCTAATTAAATGTCGTATTGAATGACAAACTAAATAATCAGATCACAAGCCAATTTTTTTTTTCTTTTATTATATATATGTTTTTTTTTTTGAAATATAAGTAAACATTTAATTGCATATAAACTGTTACAGTAGGTAGGTTATAAAGCTATGGACTTTTACTAACCCAAACTTTTCACTAATTTATGATACAGTGAAAGAACTTAGGGCAATTAGACTTTAATAATTACACTAGATTCTAGAATAGGAGTAATGGTGGTTGGAACAATAAAACCGTAATTTGGTTTGAGGAAAATCTTGGAATGAATATTCTAAATTAATAATAATAGCACAATAAGTAACCGGTAGCTACTGTTCTATTTATAGAAAATTGAATCCTTACTAATACTAACTAAAATCCTAATTAAATAATGAAATTGAAAACTATTTCTAATTAATTATGTTAAATTCCCCCCAAAAAAATGCAGATTTGTACAAAGAATATCCTATTTTTCAATTTTTTCAATTAAACGAGAAAAAATTGTTGACATGTCTGAATTTTCCGATGAGGAATTTATAGGGGCTCTAGAAATTTTTTTAACTTAAATCTCATTATATGAACTTCCCTAAGGATCTATTGAAGGGATGAATCAAAGCTTTTGGGTAAAGTTTAAAAGACCTAACGACTAGTCATACCTAAAAAAAAAAAGCTAGTTAGAAGCGGTTGTGTTCTAAGATTATTTTTTTAGTCTTTTTTTAGTATAAAAATGACAAAAATTTTATTTTGCCTATAAAACATTGACAAATGAGTTGCTTAGTCAGTAAAAAAATATGTTATTCAAAAAGTTCAAACACATAAGAATTTTTACTACTAAATTGGCCAGAATATTTATATTAATAAAATATTAAAAATTCATACCTCTAGTAAAAAAATTAATTATTTTTTATATAAATAGTTTTTTTTTGGACAATTTAACCAATTAATTATCTATCTGGTTAAGTGGTGGCGATCCACAATTGAGTCAGCAGCGGTGATGAGTTGTCAATAGTAAGCATTGTTGGTCATTAGAAAACTAAAAATATTAAAATACTAGAATCCTAAATTAATTTGGAATTTTAATTTGACATGGATTGCTCCATTATTCTCCTGGGATCATTAAAGACTTGGCTCCTATGAGTAAGTTTGGCTTGATGAGCTCATTTTAGTTTGCAGCACCAACTATTCAAATATCTCACTCACGCTTAACCATAGTTTCAAAACAAAAAATTTAGGATTTCCTTAAACCTGATATGATATAATTTATGTTATTAATGAGTAAAGAAGGTTGAAGAGTGAATTTGGTCTCATTTTTTTTCCATGATCTGTCTTAAACCCAATTTTTAATAGATGTTTTTTCTGAATTTTTATTTAATTTTATTGATTATTGTAATTTCTGTTCATGTTTTCAATAATAGCAATGTTATTAAATAGTTGAAAAAGAAAATCTCTAAAACTTGACAAAGTAAAAAAGGGTGCTCGAATACCATGTGAATTGAAAAGAAAATTGCATTCAGACAACCTCTAATAATTCATGGCAAGAAAAGAAAACTAAGCTAGATGAGAAGTATATATCCGTTATAAATACAATCATCTTGATGAAATGTCTAACCAATTTTAAAAGCTGATTGCTTTATTTGGTTATAATGTTACATAATAAACCAGACATTTCACAGCCTCAAATCCTGATTCCCAAACTCACAAACCTTACAAGTCAAAACTTGCAAGTTACATGAAAGATATTTTACAACAAAAATCTGAATTTCATAATTAAGAAATCAATCCAAATAATTCATATATCTAGTTTTCATCGTTTGCACCAGAGGACAGATTCAGATTTTCTCTGGGGCGCATTTGCAACCCAAAAATGCCTACAATGGCCCTGTTCTTAGTGCATGATCTAAGTCAGAAATTAGATCATTCACATCCTCAATCCCCACAGAGATACGAATGAGATCTTCAGTGAGACCTCTGGCTTCTCGCACTGCTGCTGGTATACTTGCATGGGACATAAAGCAAGGCATGCTTATAAGGGACTTAACACTCCCTGCAACATATAAATAAGTAGAGCTTCATCCCGGCCAAGCAAACAAAATATCACTTCTCAAATATCCAATTACCAAATGATGATTCTCAAACACACACACACACACACACATATATAGTTCTGAAAATGAAATTATGATAGTTCAGTCATGCATGAGCTTGAGTAGGAAGGATGGTTAGTTACCAAAACTGACAGTTATGCTGAAAAATTTTGTAGATTCAACAATGTGCTTTGAAAGTGCTACAGATCCTGTTAAAAAGCTGAGCACAGATCCTGCACCTTTTGCCTACAAGAGAAAAACAATGGAGTTATTATCTAAATAGTTTCAAACTGAAGAATAATCTCAATAACCCATCTTATGACAACACCTGAGAGTAATGTAAATCGCGTCCAGGATGACCAGGAAGACCCGCATAGTTCACTTTCTTCACTCGCGGGTGTGATGCAAGAAACTCAGCAATCTTCTGTGCATTATCCTGCCAGAGAGACAACAAATTATTTGAAATCTCTACTGCCCACCAATTATTGCAGACACGTGAATTAATAAGAAGCTGGAGGATAGCAATTACAAAATTCTTTCGAGGTTCATATTACACGTCAAAAAAAAACAAAATGGAAGAATTAGGATGTTAAGAATCAGTAGCAGAGTGCCAGTCAGTTTTGATTAAAATTGTTCAGTCTTAATCAGCAAACAAACAATAGATTATTCAATCTGAATCAGCAACCAAATGGCACTATTCAATCTTAATCAATTATTTTCTGCTCCCGATCAAAGTCAAATATTCATGTTCTCACATCAACCCAAAAAAAGCATACATCAAATTGGTCAAGTCATAAGCTGCTAGAGTATTCGAATTATTAACAGCCAATACCTAATACATTCAGTATTCTAAAATAAAATTTACAAATATTCATGATTTTGCCACTTCCTAGTTTCAAAGTGAAAACTATCTTAGCAGTTTAGAATGATAAATTATATGATAATCAAACAAAAATGACCAACTTTTATTCATATTATCAGTGAAAAGGAAAATTATCCTCTCAGTAAATTTAAAATGCACAAAAGCAATCAAATATCATCTATTTTATTCAGCAGAACAACAGTTTCAAACCAAAATGCTAAGCTTCAAAGTTATATTTGGGGGGGGGGGGTTTGTGGTTGGTGTTGGGTGGGTTTTATAAGGTTTGATGCTAGCACCAGTAATAGAATCTATTATCCAAGTATTCGTATGTTTTGCTTAAAGAAAATTTGCTAGGAGTTCAAGAAGCATACAACTCAAAACAAAATGAAAAATGAAATTGTCCACTCCAAAGGTATTTGCTTAGCACCTGTTGCTTCTCCACACGTAGAGCCATGGTCTTAATACCTCTTAAACAAATCCAACAATCAAATGGTGCTAACCCAGAACCTTCTGCATTTTGCAGGAAATATAGATTTCTGGCCAAACTGGAAAGTGGAAACCATAGGAAATTCACCAATGAGTAACAGGTGGGAGAGAAACTTCAAGGAAAAAATAAATTATACTAATTCATGACAAAGCATTTATAAATTAATGGTCGAACAATAACATCTGCAGGTAGTTAATTCAATTTGACATGATTTATAAGAAGTAACAATCACAAACAAGTAACTAGCTACAAGTGTACTCAGATGCACATGTTGATCAACATGTGATATTCTGAAATTTTAAAACAACCTTATCAATATGCAAAAGGAATATCTCAGAATCACAGAATAACACTATTGGAAAAAGAAATAATTTTAAAATAAAACTTGTAAGAATTTTCCGTCCACTTATTTCAACCTTAACAGAAATTTAGATGTGAAATAACAGCATACAGTGACAGACTCCATAGATAGCTACAGATAAATATCTTAAGCAAATTATAAAAGAATGTGCATTACATGTTTGGATCTCTGCAGTTGTATTTATGATTATATTTATTGAACTTAACACAGCAAGGCATGCCGCCATACGCAACATTGCAACAAGAACACAAGGATTGGCTAAAAACTGAATCATGAAACTAATGAAAGAAAATTTAAGATATTTATTATATATGCTCTACAAAAACATGAGCTAAGAGCTGCAACCTTTCTCCTTTTACTGCAAGCACTCCCGCCATAACATCACTGTGCCCAGATATAAATTTAGTGGCTGAGTGCATTACAATGTCTGCAAGGAGCAAAAATCAATCACAACTAACAGCATTATCATGTAATGCAGTTCTCACAACTAAAATATGACACAATTACCTGCCCCAAGTTCCAGTGGCTGTGATAATACAGGAGACATAATACTATTATCTACCAGGACAAGAGCGCCATGTGCGTGTGCCATCTTTGCAATTTTCTAAAAAATATTAAAAAGAAATGACAAAAAGATGAGCAAACTACTTTATATAATTAAAAAAACAAAGATAAACAGAAAAATAGTTTATATCCATGTCAAGAGTTAACATTACTAAATTTTGTTAAAAAAACATAAAACTATATATATAACCTTTAAAATTAACACTTGAATACTGAAAATACAAAAACGAAAATGGTCCTCAACCTTTGAATTTCAATAAATTTTAGTACTTAAATTTCAAATGGGGATAAGGGGAAAAAATACCCCTGACCTATTCACAGATTCTTAATTTTGCCCCATCGCTTTTAGGTCTAGTAGAAAGCTCCAAAACCTGTATCACAAAAGACCTCACACCACAGGTCTCAATTTGACCCCTAACGTCAAAATTTTTTTTTCATCTACACCTTTTTCTTTATGGCACTAAATGGCCCTTATCTCCCTTACATGATAGCTGATGTGGCTTTTTGGTTGCAGAAATAACAAATTATTTAATGGGTCGAGGGGAAAAAAATCCCTGACCTTTTTAAGATTCTTAATTTTACCCCACATTCTTTCTGTCTCAATTTTACCCCTAAAATTTTTAAAAAAAAATTACTGCAATTGTATCCTTTTTTCGAATGGCATTGACATGGCTATTCCTACCTTACATCGCAGTTAATGTGGCATAATAATAATAAAAAAACATTTTGGCAGCTCTGCTCCTTATGGGCTCATTCATGTATATACACTTCAAACCTAAATTTGTGGAGCAAGGGTACATTCAACTTATTTAGAGCCATAATCAGCTTGTTTAAGCTGAATTATCAGTAATATTGATATTATGTTATTATATTTAAGACTTAAAATAATGTGCCTAGACAAATGTTTATTACTCAACTACCTTTTTAAGTCAATTATATTTTAAGAAATATAACAACAGATAGACGAAACAATTATGTATTTCCAAATAAATCTATGAAATATTTTTCTTAATATAAATATATTGAGAGAGACTTTGGCTTGACACAACTCATACAGGCTTGTGAGCCTTTATATAAACATAACTGTATCCTGCTCGACTCAGCTAGTTTACTAAATGAGCTAGCCAATGCCTAAATTTTGTGCTCATTTGTTAACAAGTCAAATTTAAACTGGCCAAAACTTAGGTTGACTCATTTGCAACCCTAAACAAAAGTACAATGAGAAGGCTAATGAATATATTTTTCCAAAGAGGTACTTAACTCACTTTCAAAAGAAAACAAAGATTAAAGTGCGATATATTAGGGGATTTTTTAACTTGTCATGTACTGGGTTTTGGTCAAATAGGCTTATATCTTATCTCTATAAACCTAAAATAAACTCAAAAATAAATTACAATAAAAACCTCTTACACGAATATCAGAAATTTGTTGACGAGGATTGGTGGGGCTCTCTAGCCACACAAGCTTTGTCCCAGGTCCAATTGCAGATGTAACCTCATCTAGATTGCTGGTATTTACTCGTCTTTACATTTTCGAGCAGAACCATTTCAGAATTTATTCAATTGCTGCAAAATCAGAATTAGAAGAGAGGAAGAGGGGTGAGGCTATACTAACTTGATGACAATTCCAGATTTTGGTGTTACTTGAGACAACAACCGATCAGAACCACCATAAATGTCATCTCCAGCAACAATTTCCTCACCTAAGATGAATTTCAACCAATTACAAACATTTCAAGAGGAATGAAGGGTTGTTTCCATGAAACAGAGAACATAATGATCTTTCAGGATATAAATGGCAAGCAATTTGCACAAACATATATAAACATGCACATCATAAAGACCTTGTAAAGGTAAATTAATGGACATCATAAGCCATACCACTCTTCCTTCACCTTGAAGTACTCTTTGACACTTATACACACAGAATGCGTACTAGACACTTAAAATAGGGTGTGAATCTACTAACACTTGGACGCAATTGCAGCTGCTATATGGTGCCTTGTAACAGATCTGAAAGGACCTGCACAAAACTCCAGACTCCTATCATAAGAGGCATGAATACTCCTAAACCCATCCCCACAATCAATTTGCATTCTTTTAAGGCAAGATACACCTTGGGCACCAGGGAAATGAGCCAAAATAACAGAACCTTGACCATTTGTGTTAAATAAAGAATACAAAAATGCTGTCAATTTTAATGTGGTAAATAAAGGAAATAGCACCTCATATCCATATACAGGCTTCAGAACTGATCATTTATTGAATAATAAACTGAGGCTGCACCAAATGAATTCGAGTTTCAAATATTCATGAACAAGAATGTGTATCAACCTATGATCTTATTTGTCAATTCTTTTGCACTAAAATTGATAATAACTTGATTTAACAGAAAGAGCAAATGTTAGTGCGTGTATATAAAACAGACTTCAAAAGTGAACAATAAAGCACCTGTTCCAATGAGATGAGTGACAGCAGCCAAAGCAGCCATTCCACTTGTGAAGCAAAATGCTCGATCAGCCTTATCCAGCTTTGCTAAGAGGCTAAGAAATAAGAATGCAAATAGAACTAAGCTTCCATGAAAAAGAAATGCGGACTGTAAACTAAACAAAGTACATCCATTTGAAAATTATTAAAAAGTGCATTTTCAGAGCACCATGTGCACAAACAAGCAAAATGCACCTCTCCAAAGCATCCCTGGTCGGGTTCCCACTTCTGGTGTAATCATAAGGGCCATTTTCTATAGCTGATGGCTGAAATACAGTATATAAAAGATAAGAATATGATAAAACAAAAAAAAAAAAAAAGGAAATACCATACCACACAAGATATTTCTACAACAGAACACAAAGAAATAGACATAAAGTTCATTACAAACCATAAAAAGAACACATGCGGAGTCAAAGGGAGATGCATCAACAGAAAAGAAAAAAACCATGAAAAGAATATTAAGAAGTGTATATTGTCATAAATGTATGACAATGATGGTAGTAATCTATCTAACCATCCAGCTACACAGAAAAATAATTTTGAAAAAGAAAATATGATTCACATGAAGAGCATCAGCATTTCTAAGCTTCTACATCTTGGAGAATGTAAGTTTCTCGTCCAAACTTTCTCAGTATATCTGACTCTCAATTCTCCTCACACTTTGTACCCTTGTTTATGTAATGTTAAAAGAAATTGATATTACACGTATTATGTCCCATCATCCTCATATGTCATCACCATTTCAAAACTCTCAATGGAAATGAACTGAGTTAAAAATTGAATCCAATACCCAAAAAAAAAAGGTCAAAGAAGTCTCAATCCCAAGAGCCCTATATATATTAAACCAGAAAAGCTAATAATATTTATTACAATAACAGCAAATTCAGCTTTTTGGAAATCAAGCAGTCTAAATTGTTTAAGCTTATTTTTTCAATATGCTAAGAGATATTCACCCATTCTTTAAATCACTTTGAAGGCAAGGATAATTAGTTAGGGTAATAAATGGTCAACAACAGAAAAGCTTGTTTTGCATTCATAACTCGGTTTTAGATAAACCAAGTTGACTATTTGATCTCAGAAATTTTTTTCATTTGCCTACAATGTATTTTCAATTGTAGTCCAACAGTGCAGTTATCAATATCAGTCACAAATTTGGAATAACAATTAGCAAATTATGTCATCAACATTACCTGTTTAAATGTAGCTGTTTGGTAAAGCGGTGTACTCATTGCATTATAAGGATCAAAATCATTATCAAAGTTCATCAATATTGTCGAAATACTTGGCTCCTTAATATCCATTTCTACACAATAGGAAAAAAATTAGCAATTAGGAACATCAAATAATACTCGGGTATAAATTACATAAACAATATAATGCAAACCTTTTAAGTTCTCTGCCACACAATCCCTCAAAGCTGAAGTACTTGTAACCATTTCTTTATCCACTGAGCACTTCAGCTCAAAGTTTTTTGCTAAAATTAGACCCTTCCCCAAAAAAGTACACTCACTGCTCAGCCGAAAACTTTTTAGCAATTTCTGACCTGTGGATACCTACCATGAACCAAAGTTAGAAAAACATGTTATATCATTTATTTAGTTGCAAGGCATGAAAGGATGTTAGATTCCTAAGACAAGGAACAAATCACCAGACAATTCACAGCGAACTCGTGACAAAATAAGGAGTATTTAGCCTTATCCTTATTTCCTGGATGACCTATTTTGCAAGTACAATTCAAGTTTCAACTCGCAAAAGAGAGTTGACACGTCAGACCTCATTGGAGAGAGCTTCAGATCTCATGAGTTAGAACAAAATTCTGCTTGTTTTATTAATGAGAAAATTACTTCTCTTAAATAGAGGTTTACAACCTTAAACTAGGAAATCAATGAAATTGGGCAAACTTAGTCTCATTAGGAATAGGAATTCATTTTATTGCTATCCTATTTAAGCTAAGTGCCTCACCTACCGTAAGTTTTTCCCAGAAATACATCCACAACAAAGCATACGCAAGAAAACATGCACAACATAATGTTTGCATTATACTATTTTATTTTTCCTCTCAATATTAAATTTAGTTTGACCAACCTATTCAATTTGACAGTTATTTTTCATCAGTTTCTTCCTTCTCTGCGATTCCGAAAACTCGAAAATCTGATACTTGAATTGTTTTTAAGACATTGCTTGCTTGGAACATCTAAGTTGCAAGAAATTAAAATTCAGCTGTTCGTCTTTACTAATGTCAGTCATAATCATAAGGCTTTCATTCCTGATCATGGATGGCACTCCATTTTTTTTCAAAGCATAAAATTCAACAAGAATAAAAGTACACTAAAATTATCAAAAACCTTTGGTTGCAACATTTCCTATAAATTAAAATATAATATGTTTGAAAAGTTAATATGCAATTAAAAAAAAAGTTTCTTTAACACATTTATGCTTAATATTTCAACAAAAGTAAAATTGTCGAGTAATGACATTTACAATGAAATTAACAGACTGCATTCTTACATAATTCTAACGTATCTTAAACAATAATAAATTATAATAGAAAAAACTTCCAAAATAATAATCATTTTGTTAACAAAATATCCCAAGTCAACATAATTGAACTATCCATCCTTCAACATCATTATTCCTATCTCTCATTAAGGGTTGAGGTTTTTCCACACTTACAGTATTGCTTATAATAACCACTCATCTGATCTCCAGTTATTAAATTTTTGCTCTTAACATCACAGAGTCTAAGTTCCTATGGTTTCTTTCGACTATTTCTCATCAAACATGCAAACATACAAAGAACAAAAAAAAAAGGCTACTTTTCACAAAATCCATTGAGACTAAGGAATGGAAAGTCCTGGGAGAGGGAGACACCTGAAGCTCTCCGAGTAAAGGATTGCAACTAGTGCCTGCATGCGCCCTGGTAGTATAACTGCCAATAGCCAACATTGTCTCTTTCTCCCTCCGTGTAATCTCTTGTTTTCTATCTAAATGTTCAAGTAAGAAATACAAAGTGAAACTTCTGAAAGAGTTCCTTTGGCCTCAAAAATAAATAAATAAATAAACAAAACTTCCAATAATACTTAAAATACTGAAAATAAAAGGTCCAAATACAATAAAATTAAGGAGAAATTGAACCCCAAAATTTCAGATGTTGTTTACGGTTTAAAACAATGCAACAAAATCCAAAACATTTCTAGATTTTATATTCTTTTATCATATGATTTTATGAAAGGTGTCCACAAAAGGAAAAAAAAAGAACTGCAGTGCCCAACATTGTTAATCAGTTTCCTCCAAATGCAATAATGATAAAGCTCCAAAACCATAAATGGAAATATTCCAAATCCTAAATGCATCAAAAAGCCCTGCCCTTCATCAAAACTAGTGGCCAACCAGCATGTTATTGGTTATGTTTAAACAATGTGCAGCAAAATAAAAAATAATTCTCATTTTTTACCCCTTTTTTTTTTGGTATAATTGCTGAATTCTTATGCAAGTGCACATTTTCTATACTCTTCAGCTTCTTTTTACACAATATGAGCCCATTTTTTCGAATGTTCCACCCAATTATAACCCTATATAACAATTTTAATAAAGATTGGCATAATATAGTATTAAGGATGAGAACAACCATAAATTTTTCACAGGAATCACTAGATGATTGAAATAAAACCACCAAACGAGAGAGAAACATAAATAAAGGAGAAAAGCATCAATACCATTCCATGTTCTTTTTTTTTTTTCCCTCAAATGGCAATAACCACAAACATTTAACGATGTAAGACCCCAAAATTTCTGAAAGTAAATCTTAGGGAACCAACATTGTTACAGACACCATTGAATTTGTCACAATCGATGACAGAGACCAAAAAGGAAAAATCAAATGAAAGGTAGAAAAGAAAGAAAAAATAAAAATCAAGTCATAAAATCCACAATAACTCATAACACAAACTATAACCAGATTTATTGACTAAATTGGACAAAAACAATATATGGGAAAATTCAGCATGGGACACAATTTTGTGTATTGTTCTTTGTACAGCAGTATAAGATCACCGATAGTAAGAAATTTTACATCATGAACTTGTAAATTTTACGAAAAAATTGAATTCATAAATCAACCCTTATAATCTTCAATCTCAGAAAACATATCATGGTATTTGACTGCTCGACTAATTTAATTTGCATTTCAAAAATTCTTTTCCAGGATAATACAATTCAAGTTTGGTTTTCTAGTGCTTCCTTCAGAAAACGAAAGATAATAATAATTAAGAAATAAGCAAAAAGGGAAAGAATCAGAACAAGTGATGCATATAACAGTCAGCTCAAGCAAACCAACCATAAAAACTTCACCAAGTTCTATAGCATTTTCAGTGTTAAGAGTCGAGCAGATGAGAAGAAACGAGAAAAATCTGGGTATGTTCTGAGTTTGCGCGATGGAGAAGAAAGGAAAATAGCGGCCGGCTAGTGGCGAGGAGAGGAGAAGTGCGCTAGCGGCCGGCTCTTCCTGTATGCCGCGGGAGGGAAAAGAGGAAAAAGGTTTTGATGAGCATACACTGACTAAAGAGCAATTTAAGATATTTTAAAAATATGGAAAGTAAAAATATTTTATAAGTCTAATAAAATTTTTATATTTTTATTTTATTCCTTATAAATTAATAATTATAAAAAAGTAAATTATTTTTATTATAAAAAAAAAAGTAACACATCATTAAAAAGATAGAACATGTATAAAAAGTTAGTTTGCTTTAAATAATATGCAGAATAAAAAAAATAAAATTTTGCTCTTTAAATATATAAAGTTAAATTTACTCTCTTTTCTAATTTTAAAAATAAAAAATTTATTAGAGTTTATTTTTATAGATCTACTCTTTAAAATAAAGAAAATAATTAAAATAAAGAACTTATTAAGATGCTCTAAGATTTCCTTTAAACCTAGGAAAAATTGAAAAATTAACAATAACTTTGTAATTTTAATTTTCTTTCAAAAAGAAAAAATTTTTTAATTTTAATTTGGTTCATTGTATAATATGTCTTTATCCAACAATAAAATATTGATATGATAATAAAAGATGATTGATTTTATATAAATGTCTCAGTTATATATAAATTTTTAATTGACTGAGTTTATTACGGTGGATCTCATCTTCTACAACAATATTTATTATCTTTTATGCACATGAAAATTTTGTAGTATTTACAAAATAAGATATTTTTTTTCTTCTTTTTCATCTTCTTCTTGT
>CATIWF010147188.1:0-32230 GCA_949630135.1 Balakata baccata | reverse complement strand
AAACCAAGTGGATTTATTTTTTGTCCCATAATCCCTCACTATTTACTATACATATCATGAAAATGTCATATTTGTGGATTTTTTTTTATTTTCTATTTTACATTCTAGGTTTTGTTTTTTAAGAATATGTTATATTCTTTATATTTTTCATATTCTTCATATAATGGTATACCTATATTCTTTCAATCCTTCTTCATCTATATATCTTTTAATAAAATAGTTATATGACAAATCGATCTTTTTATGAAATAACCTCGTCCTCGAGCTTGCGGTTTTAATTTCTTCACAGTAATACCTTCGTTGACCTCGGCTTTACTAGTGATTAAATTGGCTTCATTAAAACCCATATTGTGACTAGCATTTGCTGCTGCAGAATAAATTAGTTTTAAAATGGGATAAGATGTTCGATAAGGCATGAGTTCGAGTATCATAAGTGTTTCTTCATAAGAATGTCCACGAATTTAATCAATTATTCTTCGTGCTTTGTGAGCGGACATACGTATATATTGTCCTAAAGCATATACTTCTGTGTACGAGTTTCTCTTTCTTTTTTTTTTAATTATCATAGGATTCACCTCTTTTTTTTAAATCAAGAATAAATATTTCTATTTGATTTGTCCTTTTAACTATGAGATTTAGTATCATTTTTTGAATGTCCCTGGAAATTTAGAGTAGGTGCAAATTTTTCCAATTTATGGCCTACCATACGATATGTTATATAAATAGGTAAATGCTCCTTTCCATTATGGATAGCAATAGTATGGCCAATCATTATAGGTATAATGGTAGATGCCCGAGACCACGTTACTATTATTTCTTTTTCTGCTTTTGTGTTAAGCTTATTTATTTTTTTTTAATAGATGATTTGCTACAAAAGGATTTTTTTTAGTGAACGTGTCACAATTAATTTCTCCTATTTTTCTTTACGAAGAAACAAATTCTATTTTTTCTCCTATTTACTACGTCGATGAAAAATCAAATTATCACTATATTTATTCCTTTTTTTACTTCTTTTTCCAAGTGCAGAATAACCCCAAGGGGTTGCAGGTTTTTTTCTACCAATTGGGCTCTCCCTTCACCACCCCTATGGGGATGGTCTACAGGGTTCATAACTACTTCTCTTACTACAGAACGCTTACCTAGCTAATATTTAGACCCAACTCTACCCAAACTTTTCTGGTTTACCCCAGTATTCCCTACTTGTCCCACTGTTGCTAAGCAGTTTTTGGATATTAAATGAACCTCCCCAAAAGGTAATTTTAATATGGCCGATTTACCCTCTTTTGCAATCAGTTTCGCTACAGCACCTGCAGCTCTAGTTAATTGTCTACCCTTTCCAAGTGTGATTTTTATGTTATGTATGGTCGTGCCTAAGGGCATATCGGTTGAAGTAGATTCTTCTTTTTGATCGATCAAAACCTCTTCCCAAACTGTACAAGCTTCTTCTAAAGCATACGGCTTTCTGGGTGTATATGATGGATCTTATATATCATAAAATGAAATAAAGTACTAGATATATAGGAATCCAAATCTGCTGAATAACTCATGTTATGCTCTTCTACATCTTAGGTCTTCATGTTCCTTCATCTGGCTTATTTGTCTTATGTCTTTTGACATAAAGATTTAGAAAGGGTAATCCTATCGATCATAGGAATAGATCTTCTCATAGACTATTTCATGCTAACCACTTTAGTATCTTAGCTATGTAGAATAAGAAAGAATGAGTAACCTCTTATATCTATCTCTATAGATCTTAATCCCCTTTTGGCAGGTTACTTTTAAAATCCTTCTTGGAGAATTATTTTAGAGTAACAAATTGACTAATTTAGAAATTAGAGATCATTTCCTACTAATAGTATGTCTTCTACATATTTCACTAGGAACAAAATGACACTCCCGCTAACCTTCTTGAAAACACATGAATCATCCACATATTGTGATAAAACAAACTTTTTAATTATCTCATCAATTTAGATGTTTCAACTCCTGGATGTTTGCACTAATCCATCAATGGATTTTACAATTTGTATCCCGTTTCGCCATCATTAGATATGAATCTCTTAGGTTGTGTCATATACACATCTTAAGTCAGATTTCCATAATGAAACCTATTTCATATCCATTTGCAAAATCTCATCATAATGAGTAGCAATGACTAGAAGTAACATGATGGATTTAAGCATAGTATATGGAATAAAAGGTCTTGTCAAAGCCAACCTTTGTCTTTAACGATATCTTTTAACTATCAACTCTAGCTTTATAGACAACTGCATTACCTTCCATGTCGGTCTTTTTCTTGAAGATCCGCTTGCACCCAATGGGATTTGGTCCTATTAGGTGGGTTAACCAAAGTCCATACTTGGTTTATAGTTATGGAATCCATATCAGCTTATGGCTTATGACCATTAGTCATATTCTGAACTCTTCATAGTCTCTTCATAAGTAGCAGGCTTATCATCCTCTATGAGCAATATGACCTTTTATTCACTTATAAGAGATTGATTTCTCTTGGAAACAACTAGTATCCTACTTTACTTATGAAGCTCTTGTGTTTCATAAGGTCTTACTATTACTTCATCTATATGAATAACATATTTGGGCTTTGTCAATTGATTTGTGTCTGCTTGAGTATATATTTGAACTTTATCAAGTTCATTATTGCTCCCACTATCTTATTGTAGAAAAAACTATTTTCTTAGAAGATAGTGTTATTTGAAACAAACACCTTTTTGCTTCAAACAATGGTAAAACTGATAACCAAATGACTCTCATTGGTTATCCCACATACAGATATTGGGTTAGATTGAGCTTTTAATTAATCCAACATTATCTACTTCTTTTAAGCAGGATAATTCTAAACTTTTATTTATGAAAGAATATTTTTTATGTTATTTCATATCTTATATGGAACAACATCAACTAACTGATAAGGTATTGTATTTATTACATAAACATAATCCTATGTGCATGACCATAAAAGGAACTTTAAGGAATTTTAAAAGCTTATTATGCACATCACTATGTCTAACAAGGTTTAGCTACTCCTTTTAGGCACATCATTACGCTATGGCATATAAGATATGGTTCATTTAGATAAAATCTTATTATCTCTTATATGACATTGAAACATTTAGCTTAAGTATTATTTCACTTTGATCTAATCTAAGTGTCTTAATACTTTTACTGAATTGTTCCTTTACTTCATTTTTGAATTCTTTGAATATTTCAAATGTTTCAAATTTGTATCTCACCATATACAAATACCCGAATTACTAGCGATCATAATTAAGGTAATGCAGTAAACAAAACCATTTATGGCATGCATGAATATTAGTCCATATACATTTATATGTATAAAGTCCATCAGTCTTTTTGTATGTTCATCCTTTTTCATTAAAAAGTGATTTTGTTAACGTGCTTAGCAAATGAGATTCACATGTATCATATGATTTGCAATCAAATGACTCCAAATTATCATAACTCATCATGTAATTCTCTTTTATATGTCCGAGTTGACAATGCCATAATTTATGGTTTTAGGTCATCAACTCTTTAAATTTACTATTGAGGATAGAATCAAGCATCTCAAGATTATAAACTCTACTGCATAATGTCTTAGTTTCATAAGGAATATCAATTGACCACACAGAACAATAATTGTTCTTAATAGTCAAATGAAAAACTTTTGTTCAACTACAAAACAAAATATATTCTTTATTCATAAACTAAACAAAACTGCAATTGTTTAAACCTTTAAACAAGCTTACTAGAGAGTGTTGAAACTTAAGCCTCTATAGCTATTGCAGCAATTGTTGCAATATGACCAATATGTACAGTTTTGACTCTCCTTTCTTAAGCTTTCTATTGTTTGTTTGGTTTTGCATATCTTGTATATGTGAGATCTATATGCAGCATCTAATACCCATGTGTTATTATAAGAAACAATATTATCCTCTTTATCAAACTTACTTGAAGTAGAAGGTGCATCTATATGTCGTTTCTTTTGCTTCTTGAAAAACTAAAAAATAAGTTTTGTTATTTCATTTCCATTTTTCAACTCTTACTATAACGAAATTACCTTTTAAGTTGTCTTTCTACTTTTTCTTTTTATCATTAATACATATTACATTTTAGATCTTTCTTCTATCATCTTGGAGTGGTATAGCAATTTAGATATCTTATATCACTCAGCGTGAGCTTGCTCATTGGCTATCTCTCTAAGATGATACATAATGGTTTTGTATACATTTCCATGTTGTATTTGAAGTTTGAACAACTTAATACCAATCCATTGTTATACAAGCACTCCTTGTATGCAAATTGTTCATAGTATTTTGCATCTCAAGCATTAAAGGAAGGAAAATAGTTATTCCGAGACTTTGGCAACCTTTTGGATTTGAGAACCATTCTCAGTTTTATGCCAGTTAAAGAAGCTTATGTTAGTCAAAATGTATGACTCATGATTATGCTTTGATTCACATTAAATGATATGATATAAAGATCAAGATTATAGAAGTGTGCACATGAATGAATGCATGATATTAGGTCTTTAATAAAATGCATTATGATTCCCACTATTCTATTGCAATTCCATAGCCCTCACTATGAACCTGAGAGAACCTATATGGAAGTTCTTCTAGTGGGTCGATATACAATTTACTAAGAATGACCTTAAGGCAACTCAACAAATTATCCTTAGTTTAGTTGGTAAGTATCTGATCCATACCAATTGCATTTCCATATAACTATCAAATCTTGTGCTATCAACAAATTGATGTGTGTACACACATTGGGCTATCAACTCTTGATATAGGTTACCCAACTTCACCTCAAATACTCATTGACCTTGGCACAAATCCAACGAATTAATGATATTAGTTAAGTCTAACCCATTAATCATGGAATCTAATTCCAATGGTTTGACCATATTCTTATAAAGTGAGCTTGAGACAGAGACACGCAGACCCTATTTACCATAAAATAAAATCATGCATGCTTAATCACATTGGGCCTAAGTCCATAATCATCCATCATACCTTTCCATACACCCCTAGTTTGCATTCTCTAACACATAAAATTAAACTAAAATAGGTAGTGATAATTTTGGATTGCAAATTTGATAGTCGATTTAACACTTGAATTGAAATTGCATATTTTTGTTGTTTCGGACAATTTAATTTTATATGTCATTTTAATGTGGAATTTAATAACCAATCAAATTAAATTAAATTCCATATTTTCAGAATTAATTTAAAATTAAATTCACCTTAAAATCAAATTATTATGATGTCAAAAATTAAACAATTTAATTTTAACATACATGTCACTTTCTAGTCATACTAGATATGTCATTTGTTCAACTTACATTAATTCAAAATTAATTTCCAAAAATTTTTAAAATTTCCAAAATCTTAAATCATCATTCTAAGCATCTTTAGGTTAGCTCAAGTCCATCAAAATAATTTTGACACAAGCCAAAATCATCAAAACAAACGAATTAACACATAAGACGCTTAGAATGACTCATTTACCGTCTAAAATTAATTTGGAAATTTAAATTCGAGCAAATTTATTTTGACATGCATCTAACATTAAAATAACATATTTTTAATCACTTGAAAATTATTTTAAGGTGCTGAAAATAAAATATTCATATACAAAAAATCAAACAAAATAGTCCCGTTGGGTACCTTTTAAACAGATATGTTTTGGTGTTTGTTTGAAAAATTAATTAAAACATTTTTTAATTAATTATTGGACACTTTTATAAGCTTAAACACATTCTCAATATGTTTAAATAGTTTTTCCATAATCAAATTACAAGAAAAATATAAACAGCCATAACAATTAAGCTAAACAACATCAAATGTTTATCAACTATGTAATTTTCAGTAATTTTGTAATAAATTCAAAATTAATTATTTGAATCATATTCAAACCATTTTCAATCAATATAATCATCCTCAATCATCTCATGATCATATCATAAAAAGAAAAATATGTAAAACAAATTTTATAAATTAATTTCAATTTTACAAACCAAAAGATCTAAAATCGTCAAAACCGTGTAATCTAATTATACCTTAAATTAAAATTAATTTTAATGAGCATAAGGGGGCTCTGATACCAATGTAGGGTTTTGAGCATGTATCTCATACACAAAGTAGCAGCGGAAACAAAAATATCAAAATTCGAATCAAATGATTCTACTTGTGCCAATTAAAACTAATTTAACAAAACAAAAATTCAGAAATTACACATTTATAATTTCTTGATTTGTTCTTCAACTTTTCACCTTATTAGATTGTAGCAAACCATAACAATTCAATCTTGGATTGTCTCTAATAATATTCACGCAAAGATGAGAGGATGAAACCACTAGAGAGATAGTTTGAACTCACCTCAAAGTATTAGCAATGGTGTATGTTCTTTTGAAAGTAAAAATTAAACTCTTTAATTTTTTTAAGCCTCCAAAATTTTTTTTTCCCAAAAAACTTTTTTTTTTGTCTATTTCTGTCTTTTAAGATCTTTTGGATCTAAAAGAAAATCAGATTCATAGACCAAAATTTTAGAAAAGAGAAAATGAAAAGTTATAGGGTTAATGGCCATCAAGGCCAATTAAATTGGCAATTGCATGCTGCTGCGCACAGCCCGCCAGGGGTCTGCTAGGCCAACGAACCCGTACAAGCCCGTCAACCCTCCGAGCAATTTTTTTCCGCTATCCGACTCGAAATAATTCTCTCATATTTTTGGATCTCATCCAAAGTCATTTTACTCATTCTTCACATCTCTAAAACGTGTGACCCATTAGGTTCTCGGTTATGTTAGCCACTTAAATTATCAATTAATTTAAGCAAGTCATGAGCGGTATCTAGCAACACATCATGACCTCCAATTAATTAGAAAGTCAGTGCTTTGACTACGAACATTTCCATAGACAATAATATGTGCAATTTGTCATTTCACCATACTATACCCTATTCGGTTCAGAGCATGAACTATATGTCAGCTCCCACTAGACTGACTACGTTACACCTAGCCCAAGTGATGCTAGATCTTGTTCTTGGGACTCCTTACTCTATGGGACATATCACTAAAAACCATCTTCAGGACGTTTCCACTTTGCCCAAAGATTCCCGAGTAATGATTTCAACAAGAGGCCGTGGATATACTCTCCCTCTATCAAGAGCAGTGAATCCTCTGTTGGTTACCCAATTACCTTCGAATACCTCAAGATATACCCAATCACTATACCCTACTCGGTTCAGAGCATGGACTATATGTCAGCTTCCACTAGACTGACTACGTTACACCTAGCCCAAGTGATGCTAGATCTTGTTCTTGATACTCCTTACTCTATGAGACATATCACTGAAAACCATCTTCAGGACGTTTCCACTTTGCCCAAAGATTCCCGAGTAATGATTTCGACAAGAGGCCGTGGATATACTCTCCCTCTATCAAGAGCAGTGAATCCTCTGTTGGTTACCCAATTACCTTCGAATACCTCAAGCTGTACCCAATCACCACCCTATTTGTAACCACTATGAGGCAACAAAGAATGGAGTCAAAGCACAAAATCAGTATCCAAGATATCCTTGAGTACCTCAAATCTAAGGATACTTGCACCATTGCTATGATGAGACTATCATTGACATTTGAATGGAATATCCATATGATTGTCTCATAGAAAGTCATCAATGTGCTTGGCTACTCTTAGCCAGCATCCATATGTTAACTCTAAGCATCTCATGCTTACAAATTATGAGATCTACTGTTTGATCCAATCAAGAAATATAATATGTACTAGTCTATCCAGATTAATGTTCCATCTCATTAATCCTATGATTAGGGATAATTTAGATACTAACATAATTACACATAATAGGAATCTCATTATCATGATCCTATCATGATTTTCTTCATGCTATGTTTCATATCATGGACTTTCGTTTAAGATCTATATCAATTCATATGCAAATGAATAATAATATAATGAAAGAATACTTTTATGAATGTGTACACTAAATGTTTGAAGCGATTGCCTTTTGGGCACATCTCTAACATAACATTAATCCATACCTTTATGATAAACCATAATTATAAGATATTTAAACCATATAAATAATTATCATGCATTCATGCTTATTAAATAATATCTAATCAATAAGTTCATTAACCAGGGCTAAACATGCCCAAAATTAAATATCATATAGTTTCCATAACTTCTTGAGTTCATAACCATAATCCAAAATACAAATATAACAAGTTCAGTTCTATCCCAAAATGTATGAAATGAGAAGAGATGCATAATGAGCTGACTTTGTTCTTTTGCTGCTCTGACTGGCTCGACTTCTCTTCAGTCAACTCTATATACGGCTCCTGACTTACATGTAGAAACACCGATACGCTAAGCTATCCAAGTTTAATAGTACATATAATCATATAAATTCTATCATGCATATCATTCCAACATATCATAATACAACAAATCTTACATAAACCAATTCATATCCATCATCATCATGATATTGTGCCACATATCATACAAACAACACCATAGCGTGCCTAGTAAGCGGAAGTCATTCTTGTATTAATAAGGATAGTAATACATTTACTTTTTTGCTGTTTATTCATTTCATTTGCCTAGTTACTTTATACTAGACTATTGGAAACAGGTTGTGAATAAGGGTGCTTTCGGAGATAATAAAGACGATCGAGCTCAATTAAGCTCACGAGTCTTACGAATTAAGCTCACGAGTCTTACGAATTAAGTGTTGTGATACTCAAACTCGACTTAATAAACTACTCGAGTTACTCGATTAACTCCGAATTGAATTTGAGCATTTTACGAGTCAAGCTCGATAAGCTTTGACTTGATTACACTCTTGCATATGGATATTAATATAACATGTTAAACCTCACGAGGTAATAATAGTATAATATATCAAATATCAGGAAATACTAGTACAATAAATTAAATTTAAGAAGATAAATAATAATTATTTATTTATTATTCACTATAATTTAATATTTTTATAACAAAAAAAAATAAGAGAATTACATATTAATTAATATAATAAAACATATAAGTTAGATAATATAATTTTTTAATCTTATATATCAAATCAAGTGATAAATATTAATTTTCCCTATTTATTATTTACCCTTGTCAATTGCCTTTGGCGTCTTCTCTTCGACAAAAAGCTGACCTTACCCTAACAAGTTATTCCTCTTTCTATTGCCCTTGGGGTGTTGCATTAGGAATTCTTCATCCAATCCCTTTATTATCAATTTCCGCAGATCCGGAGGTTCTCAATCCTGATCCGCCTAATATGATGCAGCAGCCAGGAGCCGGAGTTGTTCCTCAGCAGATGGACGAGCAGTACCAACAACAAGCACCACCGCAGCAGTGGATGATGATGCAGCAGCAACAACAGCCAGTCCCTCCGCCTTCTGGTTGGACCCCTCCTCCTGTCCCTCCCCCTACTCAGTACGCTTCCGCCGCTTCTGAGTCCACCGAGATCAAGTCCTTGTGGATCGGTGACTTGCAGCAGTGGATGGACGAGAATTATCTTTTCAACATCTTCGCCTACACCGGCGAGGTAACGTGATTTTTTTTTTTACTTTTTTTTTGTGTGCATGCATTATTCGTTTTAATTTAGTTGTTGGAAGCAAAATTTTTGCAACATGTTACTGAAAATCGGATCTTGTATTTGGACATTACGATGTTTCTGCCCTAACGATGTGCATGTTTGTACCCTAATATTTTCTGCACTATCAGACATGCCTCTGTATGATTACATATAACTTAATTATGTTTTGAACATAATCAGCAGTTCATTATCTATCAGTTGCATGCAATGGTTGGTCAGTCTTGTGCTGTTCAATTGTTAACTGCATGTCGGGATCTCATGCGATCGAGTTAGTTTTTTTTCTTGGTTTCCTTTTACATTGCAAAGCATGCTTGCTTTGTGCATGACAAACGAGAGAAATTTACAGAAGATATGTCATTAACTATGTTGTTTGAGTGCAAATGAACTTTTCTTTCCTCTCCTTTGCATTTACCCATGTTGGTTTCTGGTGTCTTGCAGGTTGTTTCAGCTAAGGTTATTCGGAATAAGCAGACAGGCCTCCCAGAGGGTTATGGTTTCATTGAGTTTATTACTCGAGCTGCAGCAGAGAGAATCTTGCAGACCTACAATGGTACACCAATGCCGAGCTCTGAGCAAAATTTCCGGTTGAACTGGGCCACTCTTGCTGCTGGTGAGAGGCGTCAAGATGATGGCCCTGATTATACAGTTTTTGTTGGAGATTTGGCCGCCGATGTCAATGATTACCTATTGCTAGAAACATTTAGAAATGTTTACCCATCTGTTATTGGTGCCAAAGTTGTCACTGATAGGGTCACTGGACGTTCCAAGGGCTATGGGTTTGTGAGGTTTGGTGATGAAAATGAACAAAGGCGTGCCATGGTTGAAATGAATGGACAATTTTGTTCTACGAGGCCCATGCGGATTGGACCAGCTGCTACCAAAAAACCTGTAGTACAACAATTGCAGAATGGTATGTGTTAATAAGTGTCTTTGAGCTTAAAGAAGTTGAATCAAGTATGCTGTCTGATTTTGCTATTGTTCGATCTATCTTTATGCACTTTAGGGAATAGGTAAGTTGAATGTTTGGGATTGTCTATTTATTCTTTTCTCTTAGTTGATTTAGTCTGAAAGCGTTCTCAGTTTTCTGTATTTCAGTTTTGCACTTGAAGATAGATGGATTATGAAAAGCCATTTCCTTCCAACTCTTGCCTTTCCAATACTTACCTTTGTAAACTTGGGCACATTTAAATTCAGTTAAAACATGCATAATCTTATACAAAACTCATGTTGTCTTAAAGCAGGACACCGAGTCCGAGAGGCTCTCATTTTGGGGGGCCTGGAACTGATTTCAGCTGAAATGATTCCATTTAAATGTGTGGCGTCATTTTAGGTCAGTTATTTTGTTTACTTCAGAAGTTTACTTAATTTTCTTGTGGCATTATGCTGCATTATCAGAATTGCTTTTCCAGTTCCTTACGTTCAAAAAGTTACCATTCTAGTTACGTTTGTTTCTTGTTTTCCTTTTTCAAATAATATTTTAATTCCTTTTCAGAATTCCTTAATTTATGCTTTTCAATAGGGGTCCTCGTTTTATTTCTTCGTGGTTCAATTACTTTGGATAGTTCACTTGCTGTCAACACTCTTTAAAATTTTTATTGTTTACTCACTGCCGACACCCTTTAAAATTTTTATTGATATCCTAATTCGTGAGATACAAGATTTGGATGTTCATTCCAAATGCTCGTGTAATCAAATGAAGTAACTACACTGCCTTCTTATGTTTGTTCTGTGCTGCAGCACTTATGTCATCTATTTCCTAATTGTATGACTATAATACTTGCTTTCACATAGCTTTTGTTGCTCTTGAGTGCATCATTTTTCTAGACTGGAATTTGGTGCTTATAACATTCGAATGTTTGTACATGTTCAAGGGGGAAAAAGCATTCCAATGTCTGTCTACTTTGGTGAAGATATTTGTAGTAGACTATTTTTTAATATATAATTGAACTAAAATGTAATTTATAATAAACTGAAACAGATAAACAAATGTCAATGACCACATAGATGGTAGTCACTCAATGGCTGTTGCTGTAGTGATATGGCAGTTGTGGTGTTGGGTAGTGAGGGTTGAAGTATAGAAGCAATCGTGTGAATTCAATAATTTAACGTCGGCAGTCAAAATGATGGTGGTTTATGTGGCATTGAGAACTATACATGTGAGATATACATGATAGCAGTAGGGACATTAGTGTCAGTGATTTTGACAGTTTCCACTACATGTTTTAAATGATAACCCTGCTATTCGTCATAGATAATTGTTTGATATAAAAAGATATGATATATTACTACGAGGCGGGTTTTCTAATTTCTCCTATTATTTTGGATTTTTTAAGTCATAAGCTTAACATTTTCATTTTCTTCCATGATTGTATCTCTGTTGCATGTTGCATACTTTCTTTTTCTCTTTCTTCCTATATGTTTAATATGTGGAAGAGGTTGTTTGGTTTGGGTGTGGCATTTTTTGCAACTCTTAATATTGGGCTAGACTGCCGGTGTGGAAGATGTCAGTGAGCTTTTTTCCTTGCAAACTCTAGTCTTTGACTGTTTAGAACTATTGAATTGGACTTTCTTCATACTTTTGTCTAAACTGATGCAGTTTGGTTGGGGTGTGTGTGTGTATATATATATATATAGCTTTTAATCATGATTTTGCAGGAGTTATGAATAGTTCCTTTGTGGGTGAATTTCACCTATGGTACCTCAACAATGCAAATTGTAACAATTTATTATTTTATAACTAAAATAATCTGAATTGTTACAATTTGTATAAAATTGAGGTACTGTTGGTGAAATTCACTCGTTCCATTGTATATAGCTTACATTTTTTACACTACCAGTGGTTTTCTATGCTTATGAACACTAGAGATTTCAAGAATTGATTAAAAAAAATGGTCCAGATCAGTCTAACTTGCTTTTTGGTGATCCCATCTGATGTAGAACAAAAACTTTGAACAGCAATAACTTGCAAATGCAAAACACAAATTAGAAGAACTCCGTTTCTTTCAAATAGCTACAATACAGCCTTAAGCAAACTAGGCTAAATAACAACTAGATGAAAGTGACAAAGGAAACTAAGAAAACAAAGGATAAACTATCTGTGAGCAACTCACAGCCCAGGGAGAAATCCCTTTCCTCAAGCCGCTACCTAAGGACCTCTGCTAATGCAGAATACCAAAATACTAAAAGATCGCCTGCCCTGCTGTCCTTCCTACCTATTTATACCCAGAATTCTGTTTCTTCAATACCCAATCAGCCCTCACACTTGTCCCCTTCCTTTATTTCTAGAATATTCTACTCCTCTAGCTATTCTCTATCATTACTTCCCCCTTGAAAACAGTCTTGTCCTCAAGACTGGAAACCTCCTTCATGCTTCTCCTGTTCATCTTCAGTTGGAATGAAAGGATTGTCATTAGTCATCTGAAGGAACTGTTCCAAACGAGGACTTGTATGTTCAAGACCTTGACCATCATATGCATGAGGAAGAAGCACAATCAGCCCACTTTGATGCACCACCTGTCAGGAACTGATTAAATGTAACCTGAGCACCTTTTGCAAAGTCACTAAATTGAGGTGCCCACATAATTAACAAATTGAGGTTTTCCTTCAAGTAACCCAATTCAAATCCAAGAGCACTAAATTCAAGCAGAGAACTGTTGTTGACAGTAAACATCACCTCAATTAAATACCAATGCTGACGCTGTGCAAGAATATCTCTCCATTTTAACCAGTACTGTGCAGGATTACACAAATTAAATACCAATACCCACACTGTGCAAGAATACCCATCGATGTTAACTTCAAGACTGTCACAGTTGTCACTGACCCAAACCTTGTAGCCATCCCCTAGTTTAAGACTCATCCCAGCAAACTGATGTATAGAAAGACCCAATGCCTTAACCAGCTTACTAGAGATAAAATTAGACGAGGGTCCGCTGTCCACCAAAATCTCAGTGGGAATATGCTGTAACTCTCCATTCAACTTGAGGATTTGTCAATGTTGGGCATTAAGGGTTTCAAGTCCAGAAACCTCAAGAACAGAACATTCTCTCTCCTCTTGGGTCAATTCGATGGTCTCCTCTTGTGCTGGTGGCCCCATTCCGCTGTCTTTCTCCTCCAGATCTGGGCAAAAGAGGTGGTGCGCGCCTTTGTAACTATGAATTGGGACTGGAAGAGGGGCGACATTTTGATATTGATGGGTTTGTGATGGTGGTGTGCATATCTGTAAGGTTGAATCGGGACTGCACTTAAAGGGATTGTGGTGGTAGGGATTAAGAAGATTGGACTTAACCTTGTAGTTTGGGCTTGGGATAATGGGCCTTGGATGAAGACTTGTTGTTCTTATGAATTTGGCCCCTATAGAGTTATGTATAAAGGAGAAAGAGCCAAACAGATCTGTTTTTCCTCTTTCACCATCTCCCCCACCCCTATTTCAATAGTCAGATGCAGAAATCTTAGTGATGCTGCCGTCTCCATCTCCTCTGTCCTGATTTCTTCCTCCATTAACCCGATCTTTTCTTGTGTTGGCTTCTTCCTTTTTCTGAAAAGTCTCTCCTCCAAGTACTCCTGGAGATGCAACAAAAGCGGAACTTCTACTTCCTTGACTCTCACGACCCTCTCCACCTTTTCACCTTTCATGTCCTCTTGCCTCTGCCTCCACTTTTGGTGTCTCGATGTTGAATGTGACGAATCCAAAATCACGTGATCTTTCAGTCTCCTGAACATTGTCAGCTGTAGCATCACCGTCATTTTCGGAAGCATCAGTTTCATCTTTGCTGGCACTTGCATCTTCAACCTCAGTAGTATTCGGTTGCTGCTCAGATGGAAAGAGCTTCATAATTTCTTGAAGCTCTGGAGAGCATTCTTTGTTGGGTTGCTGCTTTTTCTCCATCATTTGCATCCTTTGTATCATCTCCTTTTGAAATTTGTATTGGTTGTTTCCAGAACTGCTCGTCATGAGCATCCAAACGCGCATGAGTTCTGGCCTCCATGTTTCCGTCATTCTTCCCCATTTTGGATCCGGCAGGTCAGACCAATGATGAAGAACAACAACTTTGAACAGCAATAACTTGCAAATACAAAACACAAATTAGAAGAAGAACTCTGTTTCTTTCAAATAGCTACAATACAGCCTTAAGCCAACTAGGCTGAATAACAACTAGATGAAAGTGACAAAGGAAACTAAGAAAACAAAGGATAAACTATCTGTGAGCAATTCACAGCCCAGGGAGAAATCCCTTTCCTCAAGCCACTGCCTAAGGACCTCTGCCAATGCAGAATACCAAAATACTAAAAGCTCTCCTGCCCTGCTGTCCTTCCTACCTATTTATACCCATAATTCTGTTTCTTCAATACCCAAATCAGCCCTCACACTTGTCCCCTTTATTTCTAGAATGTTCTACTCCTCTAGCTATTCTCTATCACCGTCTCAGCATTTTGATGGTCATTTGACAGTGAGGCTGTTAGTTTTAACTATTGGTACTGTTCTTAGTATTTACTTTAATATCATTATTTAAATCTCAAGATTATTTTACTAGGGCATTCTCATTCCGCTGATCAACATTTGTTGATGAAAATATCCTGGTTTATTGCATTTTATACAATAATGGATTCTATATATTGTCTTCATACGTTAACCATGTCCAAGCTGTTTTGGTGATTCCTTAATGCTATTGGGTTGTTTGGTTTGGTAATATCTTTTTGTTTTCCTGTTCATGATATGAAGGCTGATTGCTTTCTAGTTGACTCATTTAGAAAAGCCTAATCCTGTATACTTGATTTTTATTTAATTATTTATTTTTAATCATACTTGTTTATGTTTAGTTCATATATATTCCTGGTTTGCAGCTCCTTTCCAGAATACTCAAGGAAACCAGGGCGAGAATGATCCAAATAATACGACAGTGGGTAGTTTATTTTACTGTTGACATAGGCTAGGTGTTGCTCTGGACACTAACTCATTTCATCTATTGAGTGCAGATATTTGTTGGGGCTCTGGATCCTAGTGTTTCAGATGAGCATTTAAGGCAAGTGTTCAGCAAATATGGTGAGCTAGTGCATGTGAAAATACCTGCAGGCAAGCGATGTGGATTTGTTCAGTTTTCTAATAGGTATTTTTAATTGTTATTCCTAAATGATGCTATTTGTGATCATTTGTGTCATTTTTCATCGATTTGATTCTCTGCATATGTTTGATTTAGAGCCTGCGCAGAGCAAGCACTATTGATGTTGAATGGAACCCTGTTAGCAGGACAAAGTATTCGACTTTCATGGGGACGCAGTCCATCAAACAAGCAGGTGTTTCATTTGTATCCCTTAAAATATTCTGAGGTTTTATGAGTGCATGGTTACATGTATTATGCAAACTAAAACAGCCTCAATTTATTATATCCAGGCTCAGTCCGATCAAAGCCAATGGAATGGTGGATACTATGGATACGGACAAGGATATGATGCATATGGGTATACCCATCCCCAAGACCCAAACATGTATTATGGTGGCTATCCTGGGTACGGAAACTACCAGCAGCCTGGATCTTACTCTCAGCCACAGCAGGTACTTCAAATTTAACTATTACAGCACTTCAACTTGTATCATTATTAGCTATAGAGGAGTACAGGTGTACTGAAGTTCTTATGACAAAAGGTATCATCTAAAGGTTGTCCGATTCTTCTGGGTTGCTGAAGAAATGAGTGACCTGAAGTTGCATTTCTCATCTGCTGCACTTAGAATCAAATGGCATGATCAATGTTGATCCAGTGGTTGAGATTTATTGTTTTCAATTTTTTTCAGTATGCATTGATATGGTTATCTTTCTGCTGTGTGCAGTGATCCATTGTATTGTGGGGTGAAGTACAAGGATGGGGGGCCCTGATCCTTGTATACAGCAAGTTGAGTTGTGGTTGTCTACACTACACAGGAACAATACAATGCGCATTGTTGTTTTGTTAGTAGCAATTGAGGAATCATCTATGGGGATATAAGAATATGATACTTAATGGATTTGCTAGACATAGTTGTGCTCAGATGAACGAATCTTCATACTTTTTGTTGATTATTATAATATGATGCTTTACTGGTGTGGTTGACCTGTTTAAGTATTGATTTGCTTTAGAATATATGCAAGTTGTTATTTTCCATGATGTGATAACCTTTCTTGAAATGGTTTGTTACATATGAATATGTTTTTGCTCGTGTAATAGGAAACAGGTGCTGGTATATATTTGCGATCACTCTATATCCTTGACAGTGGTAAGTGGTAACTAATACGTTACTTGGAATGGTGATTTATTATATTGCATTGTACAGCAATATGATATGGTGACTCAATTCTAAATATTGTAACAAGATGTCCTTCGACGGTTTGAATTTGATTCAATTTTAGAAAATGGAATTTGATAGTAGGATGTGCTCTATTTTTGCACATTGAAGCTACCTCCTATTGTATAAACTTATTCCCAGGGTAAAGTGATATATACTGAAGTATAATTTAAAGAATTTATACATGAAGAGTTTATAAATAAGATAACTTTTAAAATATAAAAACTAAAATATTTTATTTGGTTTGTGAGCTGATTAAGAGAGATTTTTTCAAATTGACTTCAATTTTTATTGGAAATGAATGAATGGAAAAATTGATTCATTTTGCATATTGGCCAAGATGATAAGTTCACGTCATTTTGGGTAAATTATATTATTATGGACTTTGGTCCATATTGCAATATGGATCGTAGTCCATTTACATGCTTATATTTTGAAAATGAACGGTAGTTTAACAGGTTTTCCTTTTCTACAACCTAATTGTATCATTCTATTTTGGTGTGATTTTTTTGTATTTTCTGTTTATCATTTTCAATTATCTTCTCCAAATTCTCCTTTTTTTTTTTTTTTTTTTTTTTCTGATACGAACTATTGCTCCATTCTATTCACCATTAATCTCTATTCTGTCATTTTTTTTTGGTGTTTTCTAGTGTGATTTTGTCACAATTTGTTATTTTCTAGTGCAATTGTTTTGATTTTTTATTTGTTTTGAATTTCTTAAAAGATTTAATAAATTTATATCTATAAATCAAAACATACAAAATAATATCCATTAAATTAAATACACAAAATAATAAACTTTTACTTTATTGCTAATAAACTTACAATTTATAACAAATGAACCTGCAGTTTATAACTTATAGTGTATTGATAATAAACATATAATTTTACAAGAAATGAACCTGTATTAATAAATCAATAAATATTTATTTTATTTCAAATGAATCTACAATTTATAACAAATGAAGTTGTTTCAATAAATTAATAAACTTTTATTTCATTAATAATCAACCTAGAGTTTAAAACAAAACAAAAATGTATTAATAAATTAAAGAAAATTTAATTCATTGCTAATGAATCTACACTTTTACAACAAATGAGTCTGTATTAATAAATTAATAAATATATTGACTCTAGAGTTAATGGCATTAATTCATTAGTTTTTTCAACAACAAAAAAATGAACGTTTTTTAGCTCTGGTTTCTCAAGTGTATGGATATAACACCCTCTCATATAACATACTAAACTACTATACAAGGGAGTTCCTACTGCATACTTCCTATCAAATTCTATTCGGTTATTCATTTTTAACGTTTACCAGTTAAACATATCACATTATCATACGTTTGTTTAATCATAATAGTACATAACCATTTAAATAAATATCATGCATCCATGCTTACATAATTAACCATAATCGTAAAGTTTGTAAACTAGGGTTAAACGCGCCCAATATGAAACAATATTACAAAATCTCAAATCCATAAGTTCATAATTCAAAATTCATATTAAAGCAAATGTCCAATTATCCCAAATGCATGAATCATGGAAAATGCATAAATTTATGATATGACTCTGAATCTGGCTGCTCTGACTGGCTCGGCTTTTCTGTATCAACTCTTTCTACAGCTCTGAACCTGCGTGTGGCTATCCAAGTTTAGTGGTACATATAATCATATAAATTTTAACATACATGCCATACAATTCAATTCATATAATCACGGTCATGTTATCATGCCAATCCATCCATTGAACCATAATAGTAACGTACTTGGTAAGCGGAGGCTAGTTCCTGTAATCATAATCATTGTACACCAATTTTTCTTTTATTCATTTAATTTGCCCTAATACTAAATACTAGACTATTGGATACGGGTTGTAAATAGGGGCGCTCTCGAAGCTGAAGCTACCCTACCCACCTAACCATGATTATCTGAATTTGTATATGAGTCAAGTGCGCTCTTGAAGCTTAAGCCAATTGACTTAAAAGTAAATGATTGCTAACATAATAGGTCAAGGGCGCTCTCGAAACTATAACCACTTTGCTTGAAAATAACGCATGAAATAAATCTACGGTATCGTAACCACCTTTAATGGTATGCCATCTATCCTATAGTCAGTCCTAGTACGAGTAGGGCATTAAAGTATTTTCCCTTATTCGTATGAATAATATCCCATGATCAAAAATAACATTTCCATGATATCGCATAGCAACATATCACATCGTAGTGCATGTATCATCATCATATACATCCATTTATCTCATGTCATGTCATAACACATAGGACATAATATTCTTATCATCGTATCCAATTTAATTATCATATAATTATGTTTTCCCCATTTTATATCATGGTAGACAAGGCATATGTTTCCATATTATCATATTCAGTATCATATACTTGCATACGAATATTGTAACACTCTCCCATATATCATAAGTATAGCCTATAATACATAGAAAGCGTTACAGATTGGTTAGTTATATTCTGTTCGAATTTAAAACTTTTTCATTTTAAGTTACCATCATATTCTATGCAAGTATATTCATTTAGACTTGTTTGTCTAACTTATTGAATATACTTTGAACTAGTTGACACTAATTCCTATTGGCATGCATATTCACATATAAATATATTATCATAGGCCTATAAAACTCCCATATCATGTGTTTCAATTGTATCTAGTTGAGTTAGATCTATTTCTTTTTCCCCTCTTTACTTTGCATCATTTTACATGAGTATAGAATAACAATTATAATTAATTACATTCTCATAAATAAATAATTGAATAAATGCATGTTATGAAAATACCTGGTCTATAATCTGGGGTATTTAGTCTCCTCTTAGCATGGGCTTGGCATCTCCGCTGTTAACTACTACCTCAACTATATTTTGGCTCTATTACTTGTGCGTACATAAAAACACGCTAAGCTATTCATAGCCTATACACATACGCATATCAACTCTAAAATGTAATCATATAATTTATAGCATGTAATTATAACAATGTCAAAGCATTAAATCAATACTCATATCATAGTCACATAATTACTCAATGCCTCACACATACACACTTAGATGGTTTACCATTTACATTTCTTTTTCTTTATTTAAATATCCCAATTTTTCAACATCATGCATATCTGGACCCCGGTATTGTTATTTTAAAGTTATACCACCTAGTTGTTCTTTCGTATCTTAATTACCAATCCATGCATTGACCTCTCGGAGGCTCGAGTGTATATCAAGTATCAAAGGGGAGATGAACCCCTAGAAATTTAAGCCTTTACTTTTTAAGCTGGTAATTGAGTTAACTACCGGCCTTTGTCATTATTATTCATATATTTTATTCCTAAATCATTATTACTGCATACCGAACATATGTGCATTCAAACACATACATCATAAAGTATGACATATCAAATTCATATAACAATTTATGGTACTTCATTTTTCTTTCTTTTCTTATTTTGATGCTTATGCAAATCAATAATTTTCCGTGTTCCATTCTCTTATTTGGATAAATAGCCCAAGCCTTATTCCCGGACTGACTGGATACGAGGTATAAAGTAGGTGAACTAGTTATCCTACTCATCCACTGTAATCTGTATGCTCATTCGAGCTCCCTCAAGTCAAGCGTAGGGCTCAGCTAACTTGATCGAGTATAATGGATATGAGTATTAGGAACAGGAGCACCTAGTCTGGGGCTAGACAATCTGATCCTCATACATCTTTTCGATATTTATCGCTTATCCCCTTCATGATGCATCATTTACCCTAATGTAGTCCTCAGGTAGAGAGATGGGCATTTAATACTACATTTCTTTATTTCTCATATGCATAACATAAATCACAGTCTCATGTCTATTCAAGTTTATAAACATGTTCCTTTTTTTATAGCATCATATAAAAATATTCTTGCATGTGACAAGCATGTTTTCATATCATGAAACAACTTTTAACTTGATGAAAATAGTGTCTTCACGGCTATAACACAATGGCTTGGCTGTGAAGACTAGGCTCTAATTTGGTTGTGAAAGGGGCTGTCCCCCTTTCTAAATACAAGAATCAACATCTATTTCATATATATATATATATATATATATATATATATATATATTACATGCATAGGCTCTATGGAGGTCCAATTGCCACCCAACCTATCAATACGTATAATAAATCATATTAAAATATGCTTCTATTAATCATGAAATTGCCCCATTTCAAGGGACCTATGATATGTTCTTAGCATATAAGCTTACATCTTACTATGCATAACATGCCAGTATCACAATTTAGCATACAAGATACTAAGGCTAACCAAGTGTAGCCATTCCTATCAACATGCAAAAGTCATCATTACATACATATGACATGCCAATAGCACTCATTTAACATCATAAACAGAATTCCTACATATAATTCCAACTCTTAAATTCATGAGATCTCAAGTAAGAGACATACCTTTAATAGGCCATTTCTTTTTAAGCACTCTAAGTGCCTTCATTGAACGTGTGCATCTACTTATTTATCAATTTTCAATATTGACATTGAAGCTAACTTACAACCAATTAAGCCGATAGGTAGAACATCACACATATAAAATCATTATTTCCAATGATCCCATACATAAATACAAATTTCAATACCCATTTATTTCATTTTAGATACCTTATTATTATTGATAATTGTGGTACCTAGAATACTGGGTCATATTTTATTATTCCTTAGACATATACTTATCATATAGGTTCCATAAGTCATTACATATGAACCCCACCATGTTTAACTCATTCTTTTATCATTCATTCTCAAACGTGTCATTTATTGTTTATTAATGTTACTTAATAAGCCATTTAAGCCCTTAAGTAACCTAACCTTTTTACCAATTGACAAACATTCTTATTACATGAATATCTCAAGTATTTTATTCATTTCCTTGTTATATGTGATGTATCAATATTGCCTCCCTAGAGGCTTAGAAAAATTTCATCTCTATCTTTGTGATCCTTTATGTACTATTTATGTAGGTAAATGAACTAAAAGTTCATTAACTTAAATGAGTTTATAATCACTTTTACTCTTTCATAATTATCATTTCTCATTTATCAACTAATCATAATTACCATCCATCATATCCACTATAACTAATTTACTTAGCAATGGTGTCTATAGTCATATATTTTCACATTATGGGTTTTTGGGTACATTAAATATAAGGAAGCCATACTTTTATTTTGACTTTATCTTAAGTTTCTAGTTCCTCATGTTATTTATGACCCACAACTATGATTAATTTACAAAATATCTTCTTTTTCTTTATATGTTTCCATTAATTTTCATATCATTTCATTTTAGCACATTAGAATGCATGTGTACTTACCTCCTATGGAGCCAACTCAAAATCCAAGCTTTATGCTTGCCTAACCTCCTTGGTGGTTAATTCCACATCCAAAAAGTGTCTCCTATACATAATCACAACTATTTCTTATTAACTCATACCATATATCAATATCTTTAACTACATAAACCCATATACTCCATATCCTAACCCCAAAACCATTAGTCTAGGTTCTTTCTTACTTAAATCCATCAATTAACATATTATTCAACTCAAACTAGCCTTAAGAAGTGTTTTCCCCAAATAATATTCAAGGTTCTACATCAAACTTACCCATTTACAAATAGGTTTCTACCCATTTTGGGTTCAAATCATCAAATCAAACTTGTTAAAAGAGGAGGGAAAATATGAAATCTTACCTAAAGAAAGAAGAAAATAGAGTTGATTTGGTGGAAGACCCGAGTTCCCTCAAGTTTCACACTTTCTCTCTCCAACTTCATCTTCTTCCTTAGTAAATCTCCCAAATTTGTGCTTGAATCTTGCTCTTGAGTAATAAATCTTATGTTTTGGGAGCTTAGAACTCATCAAAATCATAGGGGAAGTGAGTTCTCAGAAGATTTGGGGGCATTTCTAGGGTTTTGGAGCTTTTTGGATTGGGTTTAAATGAAATAAACGGAGCTTGGACTATTTATAGCAGTCCCCTTCAAGGCCATGTTCACTATCAGGACACTTTTTGCCTTGGCCGTGAACTATTTTGACCAAAAAAGGCCCAAAGCACGATCTTCACGGCTATGAACAAACCTTTCACGGTTATGAATAAGGCCTTTTCATGGTCATGACAGTTTTTAGCATGGTAGTGACGGTGGTGAAAGGGCATAATTTGTTCATATGATCGAATTTTGCAGAAATTCCACTTCTAAACACTTCTTAAATATATATAAAAATCATCCATGGATATTTGACACATTTAGACTCAAGTTCATTCAACTCAAATCATCACTTTTTAGGTTCACAACCAAGCTTACAACACTAACTTTGCATACAATTCACATTTTAGAGCACATGTCATTTATTCATATATTACAACTAAGCCCTACTTGTGGGCATTATAAGTATGTTTGTACTTTAGCATGTTGCGGCGTGCTGTTGCGGCATTGGTGCCACTGGCCATGATGCCCATTGCAATGCTATGCAAGCTTGGGACGTGTGAGTCCTAATTGGGACACCACTCTCCCAAGGGAGAGGCTCGACGCCAGCAATATGAAAAACTTAGTTTTCACATGCTATCTCTAATTCTCTTGATTCAAAATGTACAACACCAATTCCAAAACATCATAAACCATTTAAACAAACCATTTCATCATTATAATATACCATAATCCATTTAATTCATATTACACCATTTTAAACATGAAAATCATGAATAATCCATGTCTTTTAATCCATACAATTGCTTCCAACCCATTCAAATCAAGTTTCATGGCATTTAACAGAGACATAACACCTAAAATAACTAGGCACTAGCAAACATGCAGCTAGAAAGCGAATATATATGATTATATGTACACACCTCTAACAATGGAGCTGAAAACCCTCACTCTAACGTTTCTCTCATGTTCTGATGTCCGTTCCCACCTTTCGTTTATTCCCTTAGCATCAAATATATGAGCCAAGGGTCATAAACCATTCTATACATACTGTTCTTAAGGGAACCATATTGAAACATTGGAAAACCCTAACTTTTATGATAATAATCAATTAAAACCTAACCAAGAGCGATAGGAGATCAAAATACTTACTGAACTACCTCTAGAATAACAAGAATAGAGATGGAAATTCAATTTCTAAGGTTGTTCATAAGCAAACTCGTGTTCTTGAGAAAAACACCAAAATCCTTGTTTAATCTTTGATAAAACCAATCTCAATTGTGTTATCTTGTGTTTAAATCAAGGGGGAAATCAATGGATAGTGAAGGAGAGGTTCTCTAGTCGCGCTCAGGTGTGTGGGGATAGCTAGGGGTCTGATGAATACGAAATAGGGCATAACAAAGCGTATTTATAATGTTCAATCCCGAGACAAATCTCGATCGGAAAACCCAATATTGCGAACGGGATAACTGTCCCGACCATGACACTTTATTCTCGAGCGGGACACTGTCCTAAAAAATGTTTTGTTCTATTAACCCAATTAGATCCATTTTATATTCTTATTTTTAATTACCAAAATACCCTCCAAGGTCCAAATTAATTCTAGGCCCTAAATTGTGGGTGTTACAATTCTCTTCCCTTTTAATAAATTTCATCCTGAAATTTACTTGTATGTCCGTCTCTAAACAAGTATGGGTACTGAGCTCTCATGAGCTTTTCACTTTCCCATGTAGCCTCTTCCGATGAGTGGTTCTTCCAAAGGACTTTAACTAACTCAACTTGCTTGTTTTTGAGTTGCTTGATTTCCTGCTCAAGTGTATATCTGATGTGCAACTCAGCAACCATCTTCCTACTTAAAGCATTGGCCACTACATTGGCCTTGCCTGGATGGTAGTCTATCACATAGTTGTAGTCCTTGATCAATTCTAACTACCGTCTCTAACTCAAATTCAGATGCCTTTGAGTAGGTAAGTACTTGAGACTCTTGTAATAGGTATACATATAACACTTTTCCCCATACAAATAGTGATGCCATATCTTCAAAGTAAAGATTATGCCTGCTAACTCAAGATTGTGAGTGGGGTAATTCTTCTCATGGGTCTTCAATTGCCTAGAAGCATAGGCAACTTGGCCTACCAGGTAGGCCAGCTGGGCCTGCCCAGCAGGTGAGCGCAGTAACTTGCAAATCATACTTAATTAGGCCTTAATGGCCATAACTCACATAACTCATCATTTTCTCCTTTCTTAATTTTTGCTCTATAAAACTTATATTCTTTTGGATCTAAAAGGCACCAAAAGGCAAAAAATAGACAGGAAAAAATTTTTGGGAGAAGAAAATTTTTTGGAGACAACAAGAAAATTAAAGAGTTTAATTTTTCTCTCAAAGGAACACACATCATTGCTAGCATTTTGAGGTGTGTACAAGCCATCTCCCTAGAGGTTTCATTCTCTCTTCTTTGCATAGATATTGTTAGAGACAATCCAAGATTGGATTGTTGTAGTTTGCTACAACCCAATAAGGTGAGAAGTTGAAGAAAAATCAAGAAATTATAAAGGTATAATTTTTGAATTTTGTTTAGTTAAATTAGTTTTTATTGGCACAAGTCCTCTTACGTGCTCAAAACCCTTCATCATGCATCTTACTTTGTTCATGCATTTTGGGATATTAGACATTGTTTAATATGAATTTTGGATTATGAACTTATGGATATGAGATTTTGTAAGATTGTTCATGTTGGGTGCATTTAGCCCAAGCTACAGACTTTATGATTATGGTTTATTTTGTAAGCATGGATACCAGATATTTATTTAAATGGTTATATACTGCTACAGTTAAACAACTTTATATTAATGTGATTTGTTTAACTGGTAATGATTTAAATAGGAATAATCGGATAGCATATGATAGGAAGTACGTAGCAGCACTCCCTTGTATAGTGGTTTAGTGTGGTATATGGGAGGGTGTTACATTTTTGGTATCAGAGCTCTGATTTAGGCAGTTCTAGACCTGAGTAGGCTATGAGCTTATCATGAATTGCATTCACATGTAGCATCTTACTATGACAAAGGCTACTTCTCTATCAACTTGTAGGATAGTATGAGAGATGTCAGAATCTGAGTATCGTGTTGTTTCTGAGGAGGGAGATTTACAAGATGCTGGGGCACGCCGTGAGCCTAGTGTGGGCAGTGTTTAGGGTCCCCAGAGAGTACCGAATTTGAATCAGCTAGCTGTATAGGTTGACAAGGGCAAAATTCCCTCTATGTAGCAGATGGCTAGTTTGTTGCAATAGATTGTTCAAGAGTGCCACAACAGCTCCTACTTTGCCTCCACCTCTACCACTGAAGCCAGGCATCTAGATTGACAAACTTAAGAAGCATGGAGCCATAGTCTTCCTAGATAAGAGGACTGTGATCTGGTAGACACCGAGTAGTGGCTGGACCAGACCGAGAGGGTCTTTAGAGAGTTGCAAGTCCCTAAGGAGGACCGATCCAGATTTGCTGTGTCTCTACTACAGTCCAATGGATATGACTGGTGGAAGACAATTCTAAGGAGACTAGGGGTGATAGACCCAATTGCTTGGAATTTCTTTGTAGAACGGTTTAGAATCCATTATATACCACAAATATACCTGAATGAGTAGAAGAAGTTTATGACTCTTAGGCAGGGAAAGATGTCAGTTATAGAGACAGAATTTACTCGGCTGAGTAGATATGCCCTAGATTTGGTCAGCATGGAGAGTGACATGTGTCGATGGTTTAAGGATGGCTTGAGTGGCGAGATTGGGCATGTGATTGCATGTTTCCATCACAATGATTACCCATTTTGGTTTCTGGTGCACTCACTCTTGAGCAAAGAAAGAGAAAGAGAGTGGAAGACGAGAGCAAGATGTAGACAACCCCAGCATGCATGTAAGAAGGGTCACTCCTAAGGCCAGTCTTAGGTCCCCTAGGGCCATCATCAGGGTGGATTCTAGAGGAGGGGACAACCCTCCAGTACTATATCAGCTACATATAGCTCCCAAACTCGATTTAGAGAGGATGCTCCTCTACACGGTACTTATGATAGGCGTCATCAAAGGGAGTGTAGATGTGCCACTAGGGCTTACTTCATATTTGGCCAGCAGGGTCATATGAAGAGGGACTATCTTATGATGAAGGATAATGCAATGGCTTATACCATAGCCTCAGCACGTGCACAGGCTAGAGGTGGTCGCCCAGGCAATACCAAGGCCACTTCTGAGATAGTCAACAGGCCAGGGCAAGGTCGGACCCCAGCCAGGGCCTATGCCATGTGTGCTAGAGAGGACTAACATTCCACATAAGTCATTATCGGTATGTTTTTTTACATGGTTCAAATTTATGTGCTTTAATAGATCCTGATTCCACACATTCTTATATTTGCATGAGCACAACCAATCCTTTAGGCCACAATGTTACTATGAATTGAGTATATAAGAGTTGTCCAATAGTTGTTCATAGGAAGGAATTCCCTACTGATTTGAGAGAGTTACCCTTCCATGAGTATGATGCTATTCTAGGGATGGACTAGTTGTCAGAGTATGGGACAGTAGTAGATTACCGAGGTAAATTTGTGAAACTTAAGATGAACAACCATGGTATTATTACAATGAGAGGGCAGTTGTTTCCACAGCCCCCACATGTGATTTCCATGATGAAAGCCAAGAGGATGATGAGGAAGGGATGTGAGGCTTACTTGGCCCATGTGGTTGATATTAGGAAAGGAGGTCCAGACATCAATAGTCTCCCTATAGTAAGTGATATGGAACCTCCATGAATAAGCTTGAGAACCCTTATATATATATATATGAACCCCCAAAGCATTAACATGACCACCCCTAAGAAGGCTAGAAGTTAGATTACTTAGATAAGATGATAAAGAATTAGAATAAAGAAAACTTATTTCTGAATTCCAATTTCGAAACACTCCACAAGAAGGTGATCAATCTACTTGAATGTTCCTTAAAACATGCATTCTACACAAGAACACAAAGATAAAAGCAAAACAACCTTTTTGGATTAACAATTTCATCATCTCTCAACCATTAGTCCAAGGCATATTTATAGCCTTTACAAGGTTTTAATGAATTTGGTAACTAATAAAGCCTAAACACAAATGGAAACTAATCAAATCATATCCCAAATGGCAACTAATCAAATCATATCCCAAATGGAAACTAATCGACTTATATCCCAAGTGGAAACTAATCTAATCATATCCCAAATGGAAACTAATCTAATTATATCCCAAGTGAAAACTAATGAACTCTTTTAAAAGACATAAATCTGCTAGCCCTTTATTTAGCCCGCAACAAAAGTGGCCTATTAGATTCTTAATTAAATAATATAAATATAGAATATAATAATTGGAATTATAATAATTGTAATTACCCATTAGTAACTTGGATTTGGATTAAGTTGTATTGAACTTGGGCTGCACATGTTCCAAAGTTTTGATATCCTTGTAAACCTTCACTAGCTGAATTCACTAAGCCTTATAGATGATGGATTAAAGCTTGTTGAAATTTTTTATATCGAGACTTGGTTATAGGACCTTGAGGCACGCTAAAAGGACTAGAGGCCTATTGAGCTTGATCCTTGCCTTCTTGGTCCTCTTGATGAATCCTTGAAACTTGGTGTATAGGCTACTCCATAACATTTAAATGATGCAATTGCGCAAAGGTAGTCCCAGATAATCACCAAACCTGGTACTAACCGTACTCAAGAATGCTTAATCGGCCACTTAACCACCTTGAGCCAAGTGCTTCCCAAGATGTCACCCATCATGGCACTACCCCTGTCACAACACGCTTATCTAGAAAGAGCGCTTATTGTTCTACCAAAAGCTTAAGCTGATAGCAAAGGCGCAACTCTATTCCTTTATCTTGGATCAAACAAGGGCCACCAGTCTCTTTCGACTTTGTGTGCCCGTTCCACACCCCCCCACACCCGGGACGTATCATTCCCTCCCTCTTTAAGGAGGTTCGTCCTCGAACCTGGCACACGGAAGTGGGATCCGGACCCAATTTCAGGCTCTAATACCAAATGATGCGATTGGGCCAAGGTATTCCCAGACAGTCACCCATCCTGGTACTAACCTTGCTCAAGAACGCTTAATCGGCAGCTTAACCGCTTTGAGCCAAGCACTTCCTAAGAGGTCGCCATCACAGCACGCTTAACCAGAAAAAGCGCTTACTATTCTGCCAAAAGCTTAAGCTGATAGTAGAGGCGCAACTCTATTCCTTTATCCTGGATCAAGCAAGTGCCACCAGTCTCTTTCGACTTTGTGTGCCACCTAGCCAAACCCGTTCCACACCCCTCCAGACCCAGGACGTATCACTAATTTTCTTTTCTATGATAGCCCTATGTAAAGTAATCAAAGTCCTATTAACTACTTAAGTTTGTCCATCAGTTTGAGGGTGACAAATAGTGGAAAACAACAGCTTAGTACCTAATTTTCCCCACAACACTTGCCGAAAATGACTAAAAAATTTAACATCTTTATCACTAACAATGCTCTTAGGTATGTCATGTAAAAGCATAACTTCTTCAGAAAACAAATCAGCAATCATCTTAGCATCATCAGTTTTGTGACATGGTATAAAATGAGCCATCTTACTTAATCTATCAACCACAACAAAGATATTATCTTGACCTTTCCTAGTCCTAGGCAACCCAAGCACAAAATCCATAGACAAATCAGTCCAAGGTTCACTAGGAACAGGTAATGGTGTGTATAACCCACGCAGTTTCAATATAGACTTAGCCTCTCTACATGTAATGTAATGCTCACAAACTTTTATGCACATCGTGTTTCATACTAGACCAAAAGAAATGTTCTAACTGTATGTCATAGGTCTTATTAAGCCTCCTTAATCAACAATTCCCTCATAGAACACTTAGGAATGCACAATCTATTTCTCTTAAATAAGAAACCATCAAACAAGTAAAAACCATCCAAAATAACCCCATTGTCACAAGATGCATATATATTGCCAAAATCATCATCAAGAGGATAAAACTCCTTTATAAACTCAAAACCCAACAATTTAGCACTAAGTGAGTTAAGTAAAGTGTACCTTCTAGACAATGCATTTGCAACTACACTCTCTTTACCTTGTTTGAACTTAATCACATATGAGAATGTTTCTATGAACTCCACCCATTTGGCATGCCTACGGCTCAGCTTATCTTGACCCTTGAAATTCTTTAAACTTTCATGGTCACTGTGCATCACAAACTCTCTAGGCCACAAATAATGCTGCCATGTTTGCAAAGCTTGAACCAAAGCATATAATCCCTCGTCATATGTTGGATACTTCAAGGCTGCCCCACTTAACTTTTCACTAAAATACATTAGTGGTCTTTGATCCCGCATCAAAACAACTCCAATTCCTATGCCACTAGCATCACATTCAATCTCAAAAGTCTTATCAAAGTTAGGTAAAGCAACCAAAGGTGCATTACACAATTTTTCTTTAAGTTCATTAAATGCATGTTCTTGCGCATCACCCCAAACAAATCCAACATTTTTCTTAACTAACTCATTCAAAGGTGCAACAATAGCACTGAAATCCCTAATGAATCTAATATAGAAAGCAGTAAGTCCATGAAAACTCCTCACCTCACTAGCATTTTTAGGTCTTCACCATTCCCTGATGGCTCTAACCTTGTCCTCATGAACCACAATTCCTTGACTAGATACTAAAAAACCAAGAAAATTAACCTTGTCCATGCAAAAACTGCACTTTTTAAGATTAGCAAACAACTTTTCTTGTCTAAGTGTTTCCAGTACAAGTCACACATGAATAATATGGTCATTCAAGTTGTAACGCTGGCTAATTAGGGTTTAATTAAAATAAATAAATAATAAGTGGCTCAATGAGAAATTAAATAAATAGAATTAATTGATGTAGTTAATTTAGTTAAAATGGAACTAAGTGATTAGATTGTTTAATTGAGTTGATTAGTGAAATAATAATAATAATAATAATAATTGAAAAAAAAATATGTGGTCGGGAAAAGTGGGTTAAGTGGGAAAAGTGGGTACAAACTGCCTATTTCTTCATTTCTTCTTTTTCTTCCTCTTCTCCTCCATTTTTCTTCCATTTTCTCTCAAAATCCAACCACAAGTCAATCCTTTTGGATCAGTAGTAAGTGAAATAATCTTTCTTGAGTTGATTAAAAATAGATTAAAGGTTGATGGTTGGTGTTGTTGTAAACCTATTTCTTCTAAGAAGTCTATTTTTATGGAAGAGATTGGGGTTTTATTCCATGCCCTTGAAGGTCGACTTTTAAGAAGTTTTAAACATGAAAGTTGTAGATTTATGTCCTATTTATATGTCTTTGACACAGTTTTTAATATTATGGTGTGTATGAAGAGATATTCTCAAATAAGTATTACTAGTTCCCAAAAGTGTACCAACATATTTTATTACGATTTTCATTTATTTTCACCCTGTTAGAGGCATAGTTAGCAGTAGCTTGAAACATAATAGTTGTAGATCTATATGTCCTTTATCAATATACCAAATTTCGTGCTGATGCTCGGGGTGTAGGTTGAGTTATTATGAAGAGATTGACCTCTCTAAGTGCCTATAAATTTTGACAATAGTACGACTTACACGTTATAAGAAATGGAATTTTAAAGAATTAGTCTCAAAACTGTCTAACGACAAAGACAAGATAATATTTGAAATTGTAATAAAAATTGTATAATGGTTCAAAAATTATGAAATTTTAATATGTTATAAATTTATGTGTCAACTTTAATCAGAATTAAGAATTACATAAATTGGATAAGTATAAAAAAAGTTATAGGTTAAAGAGTCGTAGGAGGTCATACTGCCACTTATTAAAACTATAAATAATTGTTATAAACAAATTGTGAATAAATATTCTATCAATGTATTAATCAAATATACTTTCAAATTAGGTTTGCAATCAATGGGAGATCCGCAAGAGCCGCAAGTCCCATAATTATTCGAGTTCGTAAAACTTTATTAAGGTTTGTACATAACTACATGTGTATTAAATTGTATGTTTGATGTTTAGGATTGCATTAGTTAAATGATGAATCTGTATTTTTTATCAATGAACCTATATGCTTTGATCAATGAACATGTAAGTTGAAGATGATGAATTTGCATTGTATTGAATGTATTTATAGGTGCTTGTGAATGTTGTAGGGCGGTTCCACCTGGGTGAACCATAGGGTGCTTATGTTGAGATTTTCTTATGAGTTTTAA
>CATIWF010147143.1:0-27029 GCA_949630135.1 Balakata baccata | reverse complement strand
AATGTACCATGTAAATAAGGATCAAAAGCAAAATATCATTTTTTTTTTCAAACGTCTAATATGGATTGACACCGGATTGACACCGAACAGACCCATCAAAAGATAAAACGCTTCTTTTCAATTTTTAAATATGCTTCACACTGAGAGTTCTAACAATTGACTAAACTAAAAGCCTACCAATAAATATATTTTGCTTCGAATTCACTTTAAATCACAAGAACAATAACACATCCATGTGAGAGAGTTAACAATTTGATAACTATTTTGATTATTTTTTTTTTCCTTCTCACACATATTAATGGGTGCATTAGCTAATGTAACATGTTCAATCAATAAAATTAATTATATTAGCAAGCATTAACCATTTGATTTACTCTGAAAGTAATTTTGCATCTTAATCCAATATCTTATATCTTTCCATTCTCCATAATTAAAATTTTAAGTGAAACATGGAGGTTGAATCAAAGTGGAATCACAGCTGTAAAATTCCCAATAGGTGAATAAGCATCGTCTCCTAAGGTTAATTTTGAAGATGGATTGGATTGGTCCAACCGGCAGCTAAAATGCTTCATTGATACCAATTCTCAAGCATGTGTATCATTTTTTTTTAATCACTTTAGTATCGTACCTTTCAATTTTTTTTACTAATATGGTACCTAAATAAATTCTAGCGAAAATGTGTTAATCGCTGAAATGCAAAATCACCTAATCTATTAATTCATGTATATATGTCACATTATTACTTCAATGTGGCCAAACTATCCTTTAAAATTCTCAAAATATTGATGATGTGATATATATTTTTGAGTTACAATTGATTTGATTTGAGAGCTGATGTATTAGATAATAAGTTATTTCAATGTTCATATGAGAGCATTTTTGCTGAAAATTATTTGAGTAACATACTTTAAAATAATTATTAAAAGGTATAAATTATATGTGGCCCTTTCAATTTTTTTTTTTCATATTGACTCTTGATTGGTTTTTAGTGTTATTTGCTCTTTAAAAGTTGTTTTTTTATTATCACTAGTACAAAATATACTTTAGGTGAATGTCAGATATGTCTATTATAAACAAAACAGATATATAAAGTCATGCAGTAGTATTTTTGTAAATAAAATCGAATCATATGCGACTGTTCGAGACAAAACAGACATATCAGATAAGTCTGATAAGTCTGTCATGGAAAAAAACAGACACATCTAACCTTAATGTATAAATTTACAAATTTAATAATTTATATTTTTATATATTATATTGAATATTTTAAATGTTTTAATTGTTATATAAAGACTAATTTAAATATATTACAAATAATATTATTTAGAGTAAAATAAAAAGATAAAAATATATTATAATACAATAATATATATTTTATAATTGAAATATAAAATTAAATTAAAGTTACATCATATACGACTGTTCATTATAAAACAGATTTATCGAATCAGAAAAAATGACTTTGCATAGAGGAAGTCCGGCCAGATGCAGCTGTCATGTTGAGAGCAGATGCAACTGGCTCAATACATGTCTAGCCCAATTAGACACATCTGTTTTAAAATAAAAAGACGCGTCCAGTCTGTGAGGTACGATGATACTGTTCTTCTTAAGTCGGATGCATCTGTTTTGGGTGAAAATAGACGTATCCAGCCCTTATAAAATCCTCCCCAACAATTTTCTTCCTCATTTCACCAATGCACGCCGACAATCTCTTCTGTATTTTCTTTATTTTTGGTGTCGAGCTCTCCTATATTTCTTCTCTATTTTCGGTCTCTTAAGCTCCAAGGTAAATTTCAATCTTTTTTTTGTCTCTATGATATTTTCTTTCTCTTTTTCATTTCGGTTTTTCATTTCTATTGACTACACATTTATCATTTTTTTTGTTCAATACAGTATATTTTTTGGTTCTCCATTTCTCTATTTTGGTTCTTATCAGTTTGAGGTATGTTTTTTTTCTCTCTTGTTAATTTAATTGAATGTTAGTTATGAGTATTGTGTTTGTTTAGTTATGTGTTAATGTTATTTTGGAAATGAGTATTTTTATTAATGTTTATAGATGAGTATTATATTGTCATAGACATATTATGGAAAATAAATGTTTTTATATTTTGATATGAGTATTGTGTTTATGTTTAAATATGAGTATGTTTGGTTATGAGTATTGTGTTTATGGTACTTTATTGATACTTAGAAAATGAAATAAAATCTTAACAAACATTAAATTATTATAAAGTTCAATTAAATTAAATTTTAATTTAATGAAATTAATTATAAAATTTAACTTAAAATAAATGAAATTTAAAAAAATAATAAAATAGTATAATAAAATAATAACATAATATTATTTTATATAATTATAATGAAAGTAATAAATATTAAACTATTATAAAGTTCAATTATATTAAATTTTAATTTCATGAAATTAATAATATAATCAATTAATTATAAAATTACAAAATTTAACTTAAAAGAAATGAAATCTTAAACATTAAACTAATAATACTGAAGTATATAATTATAATGAAATCAATAAACATTAATTGATATAATTAGTATTAAATCAATTATATAGTATTAAATTAAATATTATATAATTATAATGGAATCAATAAACATTAATTGATTAAGTATTGATTTCAATAAATATTAAAATAATATTAAATGTACTTAAATTAAACTTTAATATAATGAAATTATTTATATAATCAATTATATGATTAGAAAGTTAACTATAATAAAATTTAATTAATAAACTAATATAGAATTAATCTATATTAAAATTAATTTAAATAATAAATTAAAATCATCTATGAGTGATAACTATATGATTTAAATTAATTTAAATAATAAATTATAATCATCTATAATTAAGTAATAATTACATAATTAAAAATTAAAAAATTTACTTAAATAAAGATGTAATAAACTTTAATAAAATTAATTAATTAATTTAATTAATTTAATTATGTATTGATAAATTCTGTTTTTATTTCACTTGTATTGATTAATTTAAATTTAAATAGCTTAGATACTCATTCAAGATTTATTCATTAGGAGTAAGTCTTGAATAGTCCTCGGTTTGGGACTGTTCTTAAACATCGAATCTCATTTAGGATGTGAATGCATAAATGGTTTTTAGTTCTAAAAAAATCTCTGTGTCATTTCCCTAATGTTCTTTGAGTACATTTGTAAATGGATCATTCTATTCACATTGTGTACTTAGAGAATTAAGGAAAAATGCTGCTGAATTTTTTTGGGATCGGAAACTAGATATGTTTTTACTAGTGAGATTTGACGTTTAAGGATGAGTTAGGTTGGAACGATAAGGACCCAAAAATCAACGTTTATCATGATTAGAGGTAATGTGGTTTGTTTTAAATTTTATTTATTTATGTGGTTAGGTATGGATCGAAGTTGGATGTATGGTAGACAGAATACAATAGAATTTGTGAACAGAGTTGAGAAATTTATTAGAACTGCAATAGAAAACCAGATAAGGAAGAAGCCAAAACGATATGATACATGATACTAGAAATTTTGTGAAAAAGCCAAAAGACCTTGAGAGATTATGCTCTAATGTCAAGAAGCCTCTATATCTCGGTTGCACTAAATTCATAAAATTGACAGCTATATTGAAACTATGCAATCTAAAAGCCACAAATGGATAGACCGATAAGAGTTTCACAACATTATTAAAGCTTTTATAAGAGATGTTTCCAAAGGGAAATGAGCTTCCCACGTCAACCTACGAGGCTAAGAAAATGTTGTGTCCCATGGGTATGGATTATAAAAAGATATATGCATGTCCGAATGATTGTGTATTGTACCGAAATAAGTATAAGGACTTGCATGAGTGTCCTAAATGTGGGGCGTCACGCTACAAGTGTGGAAAAGTATCTTATGATGTTAAGAAAGGGCCTTTAGCTAAAGTATTGTGGTATTTACCAATAACAACAAGATTCAAACATTTGTTTGTAAATGTGAAAGATGCAAAGAACTTGAGGTGGCATACGAAAGGTAGAAAACAAGATGGCAAGCTTAAACATCCTGCAGATTCTCCGCAGTGGAGAATAATTGACTTTATATTCCTGAATTTGGTCTTGAAGTGAGAAACTTGAGGCTTAGACTATGCACGAATGGAATAAATCCCTTTGGCACACTGAGTAGTCAACATAGCACATGGCTAGTTCTCATTGTAGTTTACAATATGCCTCATTGGTTGACTATGAACTATGAAGCATAAGTATATAATGTTGTCAATGTTGATATCAGGGTCTAAACAACCGGGAAATGATATTGATGTTTATCTTGCACCACTCATTGATGAATTGAAACTATTGTGGAATGAAGGTGTACCGGTGTATGATGCTTATACTAAGAGCATGTTTACCTTACATGCTATGTTATTTTGCACTATAAATGATTTTTCGACTTATGGTAACTTGTCTGGGTATACAAAGAAAGGTGCAAAAGCATGTCCAATTTATGAAGAAAACACAATGGACCAAAGGTTAAATCATTGCAAGAAAAATGTGTATATGAGTCATTGGATATTTTTGCCTCCTAACCACCCTTACCGTAGGAAAAAAAAAGTCTTTCAATGGACAAACCGAAATGAGAACAGCTCGATTTCCTTTAGCTGGAAATCAGTTATATGAACGTGTTAAGCAAATTGAAAATGTATATGGCAAACCTAATAAGAATGTTCAAAAGGGTCCATGGAAGAAAAGATCCATGTTCTGGGATCTTCCATACTGGGAACATTTGCTTGTTCAACATTGTATTGATGTTATGCATGTAGAAAAAAATGTTTGTGATTCTGTAATAGGAACACTATTGAATATACCAGGGAAAATAAAAGATGGTATAAAGGTGAGAAAAGATATGGTCGAAATGGGCATATGGATGGAGTTAGCACCGTCGGATAATGGAAAGCAGACACATCTTCCTCCAGCTTATTATACATTATCTAGAAATGAGAAATTAAGTTTATGTGAGTGTCTTTATGGAGTTAAGGTTTCCACATGGATATTCATCAAATATAAAAAGTCTTATGTCGATGAAAGATTTGAAGTTGGTAGGTATGAAATCTCATGATTGTCATAGTTTGATGCAACAATTCTTGCCAGTCGCAATTCGAGGCATACTACCAAATCATGTCAGAAATGTTATTACGAGGCTTTGTTTTTTCTTCAACGCAATATGTTCTAAGGTGGTTGATCCTGAAACTTTAGATGAGTTGCAATCTAATATTGTTGTTGCCCTATGTCAATTGGAAATGTATTTTCCGTCTTCATTTTTTGATATAATGGTGCATTTGGTTGTTCACCTTGTGTGAAAGATAAAATTGTGTGGTCCGGTTTTTTTGAGATACATGTATCCATTTGAGAGATTCATGAGTATCTTAAAAGGGTATGTAAGAAACCGTTATCGGCCTGAAGGCAGTATAATTGAAGGTTACTCAGTTGAAGAGGGTATTGAATTTTGCAATAACTATTTAGCAAGTGTTCAACCAATTAGAATTCCTAAGTCTCGGCATGAGGGAAGGCTTAGAGGTGAAGGAACAATTGGATTTAAGGTCGTATTGCCTAGTGCACAAATGCGTGACAAAGCACATCTACTTGTATTGCACCACTTAACTAAGATTCATCCATACCTAGAAGAGCATATGGCCATATTAAGGCATATGAATCCTTCAAAAGGTGAAATACGGTTGACAAATGAACACAATCACTCTTTTGTTAGATGGTTTAAAGACCGTGTGATGCGTCAGTTGTCAAAAGTGCTAGATGAAATAACTAATACTATAAAATGGTTAGCATATGGACCTGGGTTGTACATACGGTCTTATGAAGGGTATGACATCAACGGATATACATTTTACACTAAGCATCAAGATGAGAAGAGCACAATACAAAATGTCGGAATTACTTTGATAGCTTCATCGAGAGAATTTGCTAGTGCCAAAGACACTAACCCAATCAATTCTACAATGTCATATTACGGTGTAATTGAAGATATTTGGGAACTAGACTATAAGAAAGTTAATATTCCTTTATTCAAGTGTAAATGGGTTGAAAATTGACGGGGTGTTCAAGCGGATGAGCAAGGTTTCACGTTTGTTGATTTTAGTCGGTTGGATTATCAAGATGATCCTTTCATACTTGCTTCACAAGCCAAACAAGTATTTTATATTGTCGACTTGAGTGATAGCAATTGGTCAATTGTTCTTCAAGATAAAAGATGCATTGTTGGTATTGATAATGTAGTAGACGAGCAAGAGTATGATCAATTTGATAAGACTCCTCACTTTTCTATTAGGCTACCTATGCCAATTGGTGATTATATTTTAGATACAAATTACATGCGTGTTGATCATACCGAATGCTTATGTATAGGAAATTCAAAATAATTGATTCAAGTTTGGCTTAGTACGTTTATAATTGATGATGATTTGGTCAAATTAATTATTTTTAAATGAAATTGATAAGTTAATTGATGCAAAAAAAATTGAATTGAGTGTGTACTAATGATTATCAAATGAATTATTTTTAAATAAAATTGATAAATTAATTGATTTGATAAATTGAATGGAGTCTATACTGATGATTATCCAATTAATTATTTTTAAATGAAATTGATAAGCTAATTGATGCAAATAAACTAAATGGATTGGGTATTAAAGATTATGAAATTAATTGCTTTTAAATGAAATTTATGAGTTAATTGATTCAAATTAATTGCATCTTAATTGTATTAAAATAACATTTTTTTTACAGATAATTAAGTCTTCAGCAGATGACAACCATGGCACAAGCAAGAAGAAGGAAAGAGGAGGTGCAAAATGTAAAAAATTACTTAAGAAAAGAGAAGGAAAGTTGACAATAGAGTTAGATGGAGATGGAAACCATCTTGGGCCAAATACAGATGCATACAAATCTTATATTGGACTTGTAATGCGTTCAAAAGTCAAGATCACGGTGCCAATGTGGAGCAAAGTTGATAAGGGCCTTAAAAATATGATGTGGGAGGATATCAAGGTAAAATTTAAATGAAAACACATTATGTTTAAGCATTATATCCATTACATACTATGTAAATGAGACAAAATAAAGACTTTAAATATAAATAATACTAATATATTGATCATATTTATTTGCAGGAGGCTTTATTGTGGAAGATACTTTGGATGTGAAGAATAAAATATTGAAAAATGCGAGAAGGCGGTGGAAAGATTTCAAATACCGCCTTACTAGAAAATACATAATGATGGTTGATAATCTCCAGCAGTTATCCCTATTAGGAAAATATGATTATTTAACTGCTGAGGACTAGAAGGAATTCAAAAAAGCACATGAAGATAAATCATTTGAGGTACAAATTTTTTCAAGCACATGGTATAGTATTTTATACAAATTAGTAATTAATAATGATTACAAATTATTAAATATACAATTTATTTAATCTCATTTGATTGTTTTATTCATATTTGCGCATTTTATTATGTCTTATGCAATTTGATGGTACTGATGTCTTTATATTTTACGTGTTTCTTAATAGCAAAAATGAGTCGCAATAAAAGCTAAAAGAGAGAAGGATGTCGATCCTCATTATTTGGTTCGAAAGGGCTATGCCGGTAAAAGGCCGAGATGGATCATTAAAGATCCCGTTGCTTCTTTCTCCTCCATGCACTCTGATGACAGCTCATCATATGATTGGAGTCTTGACTAGGTATGAGTAAGAACAAAAAAACAGATAAAGGAAATTATGTGATTTCAGTCGAAGAGACGAGAGAGGTGGCACAAAAAATGGTATGTATAAATTGTTAAGCAAATCTAAATATCAAACACTTTCATTTAGCTGATATTGGATTTGATCATTTATTATTTTTAATAGGAGTCATTACGAGAGGAGGTAAATCAAGGAGTACGGATTCCATAGGGGTAGGATGATATATTGACTCGTGCACTTGGGAAGCCCGAACATTATGGGTGTGTTCGTGGTGTAGGCAGTATGGGACCACTTTATTCAGTTTTTTTGGTAAACAAATCAGGAAGAAAAAATCTACCTCCATCTCAGAGGAAGAAATGGTAGTATTGAGAGAGAACATGGCTTCTCAAGTAAGTTCGCAACTATGGCTTGAATTTACTCAATTGATGGCTGAATTTAAAGCCATAGTGATGATGCAATATGAGACTACCACAAGTCCTCTCAATTTGTACCTGAAGTGGAGGTAGAGGCGGGTCCCTCACCTGGTATCCATATGCATAATAGCTGCCACTCTATTAACCCATCATTTCTAGTAGGAGATACACAGGTAAACATTATGAATTTTATTCATTTCTACTGGCATGCAAATTCAATTTCCATTTACACACTCATATTTACACTTAATGTATGACTTAATAGTACATAATGTTTGGTTTGGATGATTATATAGATAGCAAAGTCGTGCCACCTTGCAACTGATCATGATGGACAGAAAATCATAGTGGCGAAGGGCACGATTCATTCAAACATTCCAGGTCCATTACTACACGGTGTTCCTATGGCTCCAAATAACTTGAGGGTGTCTGTGGATCTCCCTTTTAATGAGTATGAATTATAACCACTTCCTGTGCTTATAAGCCAGTTCGAAACTGTTGGTCATGCACATGGTAGTTTTGTTCAATGGCCACGATATCTCATCGTCCATGGAGAGATATATATTAATACTTCTATATCTCACTCCCTAATTGTTTAACAAATAGTATTATCAATTTATTTTACTTACTCTATAGTATAGTGTAATAATGTATTATTAATTGATAGACAAATATAATTCAACCTTCAAAGAAAGCACAATTTGATCATGGTAGTGGTTTTACCAAAGAATCAATTACGAAGCCATTGGTTGAATTAAGAATTTTATCAAACTTGACTAGTCGTATGCTCAGCTTGCATGACTTCATTTCTGACCTAGATGAGAGGTACATATTTCAAATTGCTCTTCCCCAAGAGTTATTTTATTATCCACAAAATATGGACAATGAAGTTTTTATCGACCGAGAAGACATCTCTCAACTCCTCTCCATGCAATGGCTCGATATCTCGGTTATCAAAATTTTTATGCTGTAAGTGATTATAGTAATATATAGTTAAAAATAGTAAATATTGAATTGCTATATTGTAATGTAGTTTCAACTTATGTTAATTTTCTACTTCATACATGTAGGTACCTTTATAGAGTCTGTAGCCAATCATCTGCACCGATTGGTTTTCTTTGTCCAAGTTATTTAAATAAGATATGTACAAAGGACAGGAAATCGGTCCAAAATTATATGGTAGAAGCTTTGTAGGCACAAATAGATAAAAATTTTATTTTACTGCCATATATTCAAAAGTAAGATCAATTTTGGCATTAAAACATTTGCATTATATTTTAACATGACGTTTTTATTAATTTATTATTATTATTATTATTATTATTATTATTATTATTATTATTATTATATAGTCAACACTGGATGTTGATTGTTATTAACTGTGCATGGAGTGAGGTATACTTTATGGACCCTCTTAACAACTCTTGTAGTCAATTACCTATTAAAGAACCAAATAATATGTAAGTTATTATGCTTGCATTTGTATCTTGTTCTAAGTTTTGTTTTATATTGACTGCATGTTTCAATATATAAACTTAATTTTCATGGTATATAAATTATACCAATATACTACTGGAAGAGGCAATTCAAACTCCTTATATTGGAATTTCATCAACGTAATAATTTTATCATTTTTATATATACTATTTACATTTGAATTTCAGCTTCCACTTTATACTCGTACCAACTTTTGTAATTATTATTTCTGTATTTTTGTAAGTGCCCGAAGCAATATTAAAGTATTGAATATGGTTACTTTATACTCAGACATATGTATGATATAGTAACCCACCTTAGCACATATATTTGATCCCGATAATATTATTTCTAACACTTATATGCAATTTATTATACTTTACACTCATTTCAATATTATAATTCTTTTAATATTTTCTATTTTTTATTTCATTTGTTTTATAGACAACTTTTAACAAAGAACTATTTACTGATGTACAAATTGATGAAGTTCGAGAGATATGGCGCGACTTTTTTGGTAGTGAGTGCTTATAAATTTAATTCAAATTTTAATTTTTTAAGTGTTTCAAGATTGGAAACATTGTATTACAATTTTTTATAAATTTAATTGTTCCATTATGTTTATACACAATGAGTATTGTTTGTGAAATTAAATTTTAATTTTAATTTCAATTGATATTGATTAATAATTATTAGCCTTGTAGGCTTGAAATTGTAGTTATAGTAATTGAATTTAGAATGCTTGATTGATGAATTTAGTATAATTTAAATGTTTGAAAGCCTATAATAGCATTAGTTATAAATTAAATTTAGATGTAGTTGAAGTTTAATTTAGATGTTTGATATTGTGTTCTACTGGTTACAGGTATCTTGCAATTGCAAAAAATTATCAAATATTTTAAAAAAAAACTAAATAAGTCTGTTATGCTATAAAATATTATAAGATACAATCAGATAAGTCTGTTTTTACACAAACCACACTTATCTGATCACGGTCAGATAAGTCTGTTTTGAGTAAAAATATGCTTATCCAACCAACTCAGATGCGTCTGTTTTTTTTTAAAACAGACTTATCTGATCTTATCGAATACGACCGTTTTTAACAGTCACATAAGATTCACTTATCAGATATGTCTCTTTCTTATATGTCTATTCATAAACAAACACATTTAAGCCAAAAAACAATCACAAAAGACCTTTTTCTGTACTAGTAAACGACTAGTTTTTTGGAAAGTTATTTTTTGTTTCTACTAGCTAGTTTTCATATCAAATGCTATATAAATATGTTGAAATGATGTTTTGGCTGTTGGAAAATATAATATCAATCAAAGAAATTTGTTCTTCATCTTCCTTAAAGTTTTTCCTTCCACTCACTTTGGCTCATAGTGTCTGCTGTAATCCTCAAATTCGAGTTTTGTTAAAGTATATTTGAGTTATAAGTTTCCAAGTAGAGCTATAAAACTTGTTTTGGGTTGGTTAGCACCTAGGGTTTCAAGCTAACCAAGTATTTGTCAAGTTTTACTTTGTAAAAACTTGAGGTTATTGAGGGAGAGCTTAGGTTTAGTTCAGCTTAAGTTTGTAGTTGACTTAACTCTTACCCTTGAAAAAAATTACTAGTGGAGTGAAACACTCAAGATTGAATATTGAGGAGCAGATATAGGCTAAGAAAGTCGAACTACTATAAATCAAGTGTGTTCAATTCTTCTTCTCTATCTCAGTTTCAAATCTCTATTTTTTTTATTGCTTAATATCTTTCAAATATGATTTTGATTGAAAAATGGTTGACAAAATTAGTTTTGCATAAATCTCCAAGTGCTCAAAGTTAGATTTCAAGTTGTTATTTTAAATAAAAGTGGTGATTTATTTAACAAAATATTTTTTAGATAAAAACAATTAATCTAGTTTTAAGTTTCTGTTTTGGAAGAAAGAAAATTCATTTTATCTTTAAAAATCATTAATTGTCCATATTAGAATTCTAATAGCATACTATTAGCATACTCTTGGAAAATGTGAGTTATTTTTACAAGGAAAAAAAAATTCTTGAAACCTCAATTCACCTATCTTGAGCTATTTTGGGACCTACACCTCTACACTGGGGAGAAGGGTTGCACTTCAAGAAATCGATCATAGAGAGATTGAGTGACAACTAAGGCAAGAAATGGCTGCCATTTTTATGGTTCTTGAGTTATGATATGGGAAATACCAGGGATTGTTTAATTAGTTCTTCAACTATTGATTAGGATTAGTACAAAAGAAGAGGAAAAAAAAAAAAGAAAAAGAACTACTAAATTACGATTAAACTTATATATACTTTTGAAAAAAAATATCTGTTTATTTATATTTACCAAAAATAGTTTTTAAAACTCAAAAAAAAATTAAAAATACAAATTTTTTTTTCCGAAAAATATTTTTTCTAAACATCATGCTAAATGAACCCTAACAAGTAAAAATATAAGTACTATTTAGTTACAAAATAAAAGTTGAAGTATTTTTGTAGTACAAATAATTTTTAAAGTAGAATTGTTACAATTTACATAATTAAAATATATTTGTGTTACACATAATTTTTGAGGTACTGAGTTGTTACAATTTATATAATTGATGTATCTTTGTATTGCAAATAATATTTCAGGTATCGAGTTGTTATAATTTACATAATTGAGGTACTTTTGTGTTACAAATAATATTTCAGGTACCGAGTTGTTACGAGCTATATAATTGGAAGACCGTTGGTGAAATTCACCCTATTTTTATCTAAATTACATATTGAAATCATATATTCTTCTTCTTCTTTTTGGTGAAAATTTGTAATTGAACCAAGGTATTTTCAAAATATACCAAATATATTCCTAAAGTAACCCAAAGTATACTTAAGAAATTTCCAATTTATACTCAAAGAATTTCTAAGGAATTTTCAAAGTATATCTAATGTATATCTAATATATTTTCTAAAGATATCAAACCAAGATATACCCAAGGTATTTCTAAAAATACCGAATCAAGATATACCGGAGATATACCGAATATGCACTTTTGGTATATTTTGGAATGATTTTTTGAATGTTCATATTAGTTTTTAAAAAAAACTTTAAGTAGAGATATTGTTGTAATATTTAAGGAATTTTTTGTTATTTTTAAAAAATTCTCTTCTATATAAGGTACCCATTAGTTTGATCTCAATATACATCTATTTTTTAATTGAAAAAAAATAGTTGCTTGGTGTTTAAAGTCACATAATAATAATAATAAATAATAATTTTAATTTAATAATATTGATACGAAAATTAGAACTATAAGGTCTTAAATTTGAATTTCCAGGCAAACTTCCTAAAATAATAAATGATGATGATGGTGATGGTGATGTAAAAGAGCTAGCTTATAAGAATAATGTACAAATGCAAACTCAAGAGACAATGATTAGTAGCCAATCTCTTGGATGATTTGTACCTTCAACATCAAACATACAAAACTGTTCTATGTTAAAATATTATTGCTTTTATGGGTATTATATTTGGAGGCCACCAAATTTAAGTGACAATAATTTTATTTTTATTTTTTAAAAAAGCACGTTTTTTATTAAAACAATATACTTTTTTAGTCATCGTCGTGAAGATAATATTGAAACATTGATAATGGAAACAAGAATATTCTACATTTTTGTGTACAACAAAGTGCAAAATTGTAATGGAAAGAACGTGGAAGAATCAATATTCAATAAGTTAGATGGATTTTTCATACATATCTATTCGACTCCTTTTAGCAGATTCAGCTTTCAGCTAATAAAAAAAAGTATTTATTTATTTTATTGATAATGTATTGCTACTATTACCCATCAATTCTTCAGCTTCATATTAAATCTCCCTCTTTTTTAATTTTTTTTTTCTGAACCTAAGTGCCCTTTATCCCTATCAAAAACAAACAATTCATAAGTAAAATTACCAAAAATTAAATTATTTCATTGTGGTCTAATCTCTGAATTTTACATTTGGGTCTGCATTGCATCAATACCCTAATAGAATGGGAAGAGCTAAAAGCATTGTTAGCAATTGTAAAATCCAAGTTGACAATTAGAGATGGCAATTAAACCTGCATCCGTGGAGCTTTAATCTGAAATCGCCTCAATCATTAACCGGGTTTGGATCAAATTACGGAGAAAATCCGAAATTTGATTTTCAAGGATAGGGCCTATATACCCCACCCCGATCCGATCCCAGCTCCAATTATATTTAATATATTTTTAATATGTAATATATATATATATATATGATACTTTTACATTCTCTAATAAACATCTTTAATCATACTTTTATATAACTATATAAATATTTTCTAATGACTATCTTCAATTATACTCTTATATAACTATTATTTTTATAATAGGATCATCATGATGATAGATAGAGAACAGAGCAAGAAATAGATTTGGTCTAAATGTTAAGTTGCTAACTCCAATACCCCACAGTTACATCTCCATATTTCTAAAGAACTTCAACATATTGTTTTAAAAGAAAACAATTTGTGAACTACCAATGAAACTTTGGTCTGATTGCCAAATCGCAAAGTAAGAGGTTCAAACTCTAGTTGCTTTTGTTTTTTTTTTTTTTTGCTGTTGGATTTCTAATTTTTGGATTTAATCTAACTCTCTTCTCGAAATTTGAAGCTTAAGTTGTTGGGGTTTTTTATTTGCTCGGTTGAAGTTTTTACTATTGCTATGAAATATTAATGCTCTTTTTTACTACGATAGTCTAAGGCACTGTCTTTTTTCGATAACTTTTTTCATTATTCTCTTCATTTGGTTGATAGTCTAACGTACTAGAAAAATGGTTGATTTGATTTGTATTAGGTGACGAAACTTTTCATCATATGTTATATTTTAATATAATTAATAAATTTTAAAATAGTAAAATAAGAATACAACATTTATTTAAAATAAAAAAATAATTTTTATTTAAAAAAATATATAATTAACTAATTAATTAAAATAATAAAAATAAAAAATAATTTTAAATATTGAAAAAATAAAAAAATAAAATAAAAATTGGATCGAGAATCCCCATCGGATGCAAGGATAGAGACCAAAAAAATTTCTCCATCGGGGATCGCGGCGGAAATAGAGAATTCCGCTCTGAACCGTCTCATTGCCACTTTTATTGACAATTGTAAAGCTAATTGCATGAGTATTTTGAAAGCTTCCACTTTTGCAAACTTTTAATACTTGAAATAAGAGAGACAATTTCAATTGAACAAAAAATTCTACAGTGGATTCAACTTGTATATTTTTATTTTATATATTTAAAATTAATTAATATATAATTAATGGTTAATATAATTAATTAATTAATTAGGTATATTAATATAAAATATACAATAAATTAATAATATTAATTATTAATTAATATTAGTACATATAAAATCATGTACAAATTTGTAATACGTCAATTAAACAACAACTATATAAACTGACTTAATTGAAGATATTTGAAACCACTTTAGGGAAGAGAAAAAGGATGACTAGTGTAGTATTTTTCTTTTATGAATTTTTAATGTTAGATTTTATTTAAGTTTTTTATTTTTGTAATTTTCTATGTATTTTTTTCATCAATGAAATATTGAGTGATTTCTTTAATTTTTTTTAAAATTTTATAATTAATTTTTATGCGATTTATTAATTTTAATATTAATTTAACAATAAATTCAATTTATTTGATAATAAAAAAATTAACATTTTAACTATTTATAGTGAATATAATATATTAAAATATTAATTATGTCTCATAAATTAAAATTTATATTAATTGTAGGGATAAAATGTGATTGAAAATATAATTAAAATTTTGATGACATGAATTACAAACCAACTGGATGCTCCAGAGCCCAAAAACAAAAGACATAGGAAGAGGAGCCCATCAGAGCTCATTAATTTCTTTTGAAAAAAAAAAACCAAAAACAAATTTGGATCCTTAAACTTTATGATTTTATAAAATTAAGTACATCAATTGAAAATTAATTCACTTGTCTTTATAAATTTGGGTTGCGGATGAGAAATGAAGATTGTGGAGGTAAGCTGATCATATAATTGTCACATAACAGCCTCCAACCAAAAAAAAAAAAAACAAATCCGTCTGATAGTAAGCAAATCAATTCGGGATTTATAGCTGAATCGAATCGATAATAGTTATGTGAATCGAAGTGGATTGCAGTTGTCAAGATATTTCAAATCGTTGAAACAATGGCAATAATGTTTCAAAGATCCCTGCATCAAATCAACAAATATATCAACCTTCATCTTCAATGTCAACTAAATTTCCAGTTTAGAAACTCAAACATTTAGTATAATGTGCAACAAACAGATGAAGAAACTACTACCAACATGATGTTATCTCAAGTGCTCGCACTTGAAAATCCTGTAGAACTTAATTACCTTTAGATTCTCCTCCCAAATCCACCAGCTGGGCCTCTACCAAAGCCCTGGGGAGCAATTACAGGCTGAAGTTCAACTTCAGCCAGCCCAGGAATATCTGACATGCCAAGAGCAGCAAGCATTTCAATTGTCTCCTTATCAACCTTAATCTCATCAGTCTTAATGGCAGACTCTTCAGGAACAAAGTCCATACGACGCTCACGCTCCTCCTCCTGTAGTTTCAAAGAGATACCCCGAACTGAACCACCCTTTTGAATACGCTTCATAAGGTGGGTGGAGAACCCAGCAATCTTATTGCGAAGCCGCTTTGATGGGATAATCGCTACCTCTTCCAAGATCTTCTTATTGGTGTGGAAGTCCAAGGTCATTTTAGAGTAGTACTTCTCGATGACCTGGCGAGAGGACTTCTTCACTGTCTTGGTGCGAACACGACCCATCTCAGATAATAAGCCGCTGCTTAGAGGAGAAAGATCAAAGTGACAAAAACTTATCATTTTCTGGTTTTCCTAGTTAACCATAAATCAATACATGGAAAAACGTGACATATACACTCTAAGTGGAAACAAAAGAAAATGCAATTATTATGACCCATGGTAAAAATACACCATGGTTTACTAGCAGAAAGCAACATAAATATTTTAGGATTCAAATCCTACTAAATAGACAGATAATTCCAATAACTGATTGCTTACAGCCAGGTAAAATTCTAGACTACAACTCAACTCAACTAGTCTAAAAGTTAATACTAAAATAGTTGGGTTTGGCTATGGAGAATGAATTCCTCTATATCCATCCAACTCTGAGACACAAACTCTAAAGCTACAACTTCATCATAATATAGAGTCACTAGAAAGTATATGAACCCTAATATGTATACTTAGCTTTTAGCAAGCAAAATTTACAAAGTCCAGGTCAAGTACACTGGGGAAACTGATTACTCTATATATGATAATAATGCGATCCAGTGGATGAAACCAATGGAAATGGAGCTCAAAATTAAAAAAAAAAAAAAAAGAATTACATATTCAGCATCTAAAAATATAAGCACTTAATCTGAAAGTGAATAAAAACTAAACTGAACTCTTCAGAATTTTGTTCAATTATCATAATTACTGAGCAACCATACGAACACAAATTAATTATGGCATGAGAAAAAGTTGAACATTTTGATAGCGAACTAATTCACAGTAATCATAGAAGACAAGTAGGTGCATCCCAATTCATGAATACAGAGAATCCAACTATATACCCAACATCAACTGCGAATATAATCTGTTATGGGGGAAAATGCAATATAGCAATAAAACAGAACAATTAAATTAACAAATCAAACAGAGAACCGAAAAATCCTAAGGAGAGAAGCAAATTAAAGCAAGCACACTTTTTTTTTTTTCCATACTAAGAGATTGAGTTTCGGTTCGTGGAGAAAATGATAGAATAATGAGAAATAAATGATTTGCAAATTAGTTTCCCAGTAACCAAGCAGGTAAAGGCAAATTGAAGAAGCACATCGATGTACCTTAGATAAAGCGCGATAGAGTGAGAACAGTGACAGAATCTGCGGCTGCTCTAGAGATGGGATGCAAGAGAACAACTAAAAAGACAAGGGTCTGTCCAATTAGGGTTTTGGTAAATAGGCGCTAGTGGCTACTATTCTATGCGGATTCAACTATTCTAGACTCATTGAGCTTAACCAATGGAATGAACCTAAGTTGTCAAAACTAGTACAGCGTACAGATGCTAAATCTTTTCCAATTAGATTGGAAATCGAGAAAAAAAAAATTATAATTAAATTATGTTATTAATTTTTTTTTTATTAAAGCCGTATTGAATTGGAATGTTTACTTTAATTTTGATAGATTTATATTTTTTAGTAATATTTTAACTGAAAACTATAATAAATTATATTGAATTATTCTTGAAACTGAATTATACTCTAAATATCTAAAATTTAATATATATATATATATATATTCAATTAAATGAATAAGTTTTTAATATTTTATCATATTAGACATTTTCTTCTATTTAGTAGAAAAATTGTTAATTTGTTTGAACTTTATAACAAAAATAATTTATTTACTAATTAAGTAATTAATTTATCAATATTTTATTTACTTACAGACAAGATAATGTTAATATTTTAATAGTAATAACATTGACTAAATAGCGTATTTATTAAAAGATTCAACAAATCAAAAAATTTTCTACTAAATTATATGGAATATCTAAATTGATAAAATGTCAAAAATTTATTCATCTAATTAAAAAAATTGAAAGTACATATTATTTTTTATACAACCCTAAAAGTTTGGATTTTTTTTTTTTGCAATTTAACCTATAATAATTAACAAAAATTAAATAATTTATATGAAACATTATTTATAACTTTTATAGTATTATACAAATATACACTTTTAATTATAAAATTAAATTATAGTTAAATATATTAGTTATTTAACAAAGTTAATATAATATTTATAATAGCAATAATTGAAAATTTTGTATATTAAAACATTTTTTATGAGTTTATATTACTAATAATTTAAATTTTAAATATTACTATATTCATAATTTACAATATATAGTATATTGTTTTTTTATCAAGATAATTATGTTACATTAAATTTATACTAATCTAAATTTTATTAAAAAATAATATATACGGATTCATGACACATTTATCATATAAATTTTAATAAACACTTATATTATTTTCTTTAACTATATTGATTATCAAGTATATTTTATAGATATTATTTTTTTATCAAGAAAATTATATTACTTTAAACTTATATAATAATCTAAATTTCAGTAATAAATAGGAGTCCGTAATACATTTATATGAACAAATTGTAGTGAATTGATCTAAATAACATAATCTGAGTTGTTAATAATTTTTAATCCTCCAGTCTCGTAATTTGCCTTTTTTTTTTTTTATCGTTTAGTATAGTATCCCATATAAAAATTTAAAAATTCTAATAATAGAATTAAAAAAATACTTTATATTTGATATTTATTAAACTAATAATAAAAATTATTAATTAACTCAATTTATATAAAAATTATCTTTCCTTAAACTTATTTGTTAATAGACATCTATGAAAATTTATAATTAATATGAAGTTCATAATCAACTGAATTAATTAATGGTTGCATTAAGTTTTGACTTTGTGGTCAAATTTTTGTATTTATATTAGTTATATTATTCGAGTACTGAAACTTTTGTACTATATTATTTAATATCAAAAGAATAAAAAAACTATGCTAAATTTTTATAACAATATAATACAGATATTTATATTTGACAATACTTACATTTGAAAATTTTTAACATTTTAATATGATTTTGGAGATTTTACAATCACCCAATTTGGATTGAACAATATACACCCCCAGTTAAAACTGCACTGGAAGTTGAACCAGATTAATAATTAGATCGTGATTCTATTGGTTCAATATAGTTTTTTATTTTTTTATAAATTTAATTAAATATTGATAAACGTTAAAATAACAAAGAAAAGGGATATTCACAAAATAATGCATAAAAACAAAATATATGTCAAATAATGTTATTTTAAAAATATTTTTTCCACTACAAGACAATCTTACCTTTTCTTCAAATTCATTTTTGATCCTTTCTTTTTTTTTTTTTTAAATCCTTAATCTTTTAATTTTTTTAGGAAAATCTTTTAATTTTAGAAATTAATACATGTGTCTTTGGTATCATTTGAGGGAGTCTAAATTAAAGAGCTACACAATGATTTTTTGCTAACTTGTCTTATTATTTATAAGTTTTTTAACTTCTTCCAGCTTTTTGTACTCGATCAAATAATGAGAGCTAACAATGAATCCCAAAGGATTCTGTTTTTGAGAAAATAATTCTCAAATTCACTCAGTCTTATAATTAATTTTTTTTTCAAAAGCTCAGAAAGTTTTTCTAATAACTCATTTAGAGAATTAATATGATCAATAATATAGTTTAACAATATTATTACTGAAATTCTTGCACGATACGCAGTTTAAATAGAAACAATCACATTCTATTGTTATCAAAATAATGTGCAAACAAAACTTTTCTAGGCACTGAAATCTATCATAAAAGTTGGAAGGTTTTAATGTATTATTCCTACTCTTTTTGGGGGAGTATTTGGTTTAGCTATTTAAGACAGCCAATTGTTTTTCTTACCTAGCTGATAGATAATTGTTTTATAAATAACAGTTACTAGTTGTTGGAAGTCACAATAACAACTGTTTGAAAATCTCCAAATTAGAACTTTTTCTAAACAGCCGGAACTTTTTTAAATATAAAGCCTAAATTATTCTTACACTAAATCATTCTTATATATATTATAGTGATTTTTAATTTATTAAAATAAACAATTATATTGAATAAATAATATATTTTTATTTGTTTATTTATATATTATAAAATAATGTATATATTAAATTATATAAATGATATTTTTATTGGTAATTTAATATTTTAACGGTTATACTTCAATTATTTTTACTAAACAATTACAAAACCACAATTAATTATCAGCTATTAGTTAGGTTCAATAGCTAATAGCTAAACCAAACGGGACTTCAATTTTTTATGGTCTTACAATATAACTCTTCTTTCCCAAGACCATTATGAAGATAAACAAAGTATGCAGTAGCAGAAAATCTCACAAGAAAATAGGAGAATTCTGATAGGAAATTTTTAAAAATTTTATTTCTGCTCCCCTAACATAAAGAGTAAGGAATTTATAGGTACAAAGCTGGTGCCTCTATTACTGTTTGTCAGCTCAAAAGATAAAACAAAACAAATATGCAGAGAAAAAATAGCTGGTATCTCTAGTATCCTTTTCCAATTGATAGTACAATAATATTATAAGAATCTTATATTATAGATAATCTATAACTATAATAAAGGGTCTCCAGAGGCACTATAACTGCCACAGTGTCCTTCTAGATTTATCCTTGGTTATATATATATTTTTTGTCTCCCACTTAGATGAAACGGTGTCGTTTTGATTATATGGTGGACTTCTGCTTTTCTTCGTGCGACGCTGTTTTGATTATATAGTGGACTTCGGTCTTTCTTCATGCAACACCGTTTTGATTATATGGTGGACTCATGCCTTTCTTCATGCGATACCGTTTTGAATATGCTTGGTATATTTGTTGAAGAAACATCGGCTCTAATGTATAAATCTTTATTTTTCTTCTTTCTTCGCTTCTTTTCTCTTGCAGATTCCTTCCACCATTTTCTTATGCCCACCCTAGCTCTATTTTCTTTTCTTCCTTTTTTTTTTAGTCTTCATTTTGTTTTCAGTGACTTTGTTCAAAACTTTGGATTTTGTTTTTTTCTTTTCTCCAATTTGTTTCGGTTTCTTCAATTTTTCTGTTCTGTGCTTTTGTTTTTTTTTTTTTTGTTCCTCAGCCTTTTTTTCTGTGTTTTGTGACTTTGATTTTCAATTTCTTTGCATTTTTTAACTGATTTTTGTATCCGAGATTTCTTACACCAAATATCTTGCTTTTTTAAAAAAAATTATGTCATTTCTATGTTAGAATCTTAGAATCTTTTCTTTTTTATGCTGCAATGTGCCTCATTCAATGTTTTTTTTTTTTTGGATTTTGGAAGCAGATACTGTTCAGAGTTTTACATTCATAAGAAGGGAAGATTTCGTGTTGCATGTGGATTTGGATTGGAGAAAAATGCAGAGAAAGTGGGCAAATTACATATTAAAAAAAACACATAACATAAACCTTCAGTCTAACTTCCAACCATAAAAAATTAAAAACAAACATTGCTTATTTATCACTGTTATTAATATACAGCTAGATTCAATTTACATAAAAAAAATTTTTATAAATATATTTACTGTAGCCGCTGAATTTGTGAATCCAATATAATATTTAAACTTCACATGCAAGAAAATTAAGAAAAGCATCATGGTGGGGAAAATCTGAAAGAAAACTAATATTTTTTTACCTTATCCAAATTTCTATGTAGCACAGATACAGATGCGGATATGGTGACGGATACTGAAAAACATGATTTATAAAAAGTATAGGATATGAACATACAGGAAAAACGTATAAATATTAAAAATATAGAAGTAAATTTATAAATAAATACAAAAAATATAATTATAAGTTATTATTTTTATACAAATTAAATAAAAATAATATACAATCAAATATATTGAACAATGATTTGTTTTATATATAGATTTTAGGTTTTCTAGAAAGAAAAAAATATGTTTTTAACTTAAATGAATGTGTTTTTAATTTTAAAAAAAATTATAAAACGTACTCAGAACGTTTCATATCGATGTCTGATGAGTATCGGTATCAAAAACATATCAAAAATGCAACACGCTATATAATTGAAGCATTCGTTCTTCTTGATAGTCAGATTTTGATATATCTTATTTCCTTTAAAATTCTCTCCTCTAACACCTCTCTCACACCCCTTCTATCATGCACAGTGATAGAAGAATTTTCTTTTGAAAAATAGAATTGGACCTATTCACTCCTTTTATATTTTGTTTCATTTCTTAATCAAATATGTTAGTGGATAATTAAGATAATTAAGCTTTCTATTGGGCTAATAGGCGGTAACACCATTTAGTTTAATTAATTTTAACAATTTCTTTACCCAATCCTCCATTTTCCAAGTTTTTCATAATTTTACCTAATGAACTTTTATTCTTTTTAATTTAATTTTTAAAATAATTTCTTTCCCAATTCAAACACAATTTAAATAATTCCGATCAACTACATACCTCATTAATTTCCAATTCAATATCATATCTATTAATTGATTTAATTGCACCAAATTTTGCTATAAATTAAATTTTATTTTTTTATTCAGTAGAAAATATTTGAATTTTTTAATTAATTCTAAATTAATGTTTTTTATTTTTCCTTGGATCAAAATTTAGATTTAAGTTGTATGCACATTACAAAAGTTATGATTAGAGTCATACCATAATTAGAACTATCTATTAATTATGAGATATTGTCAAATATTATAGATTTATACATATATATTTTGATAAAATAAAATCACAATAAAAGTAATAATTAGTTTTTTTTTAAATATAATAAAAATAACAATTTTTTTGGAAAATATAATTAGATAAAAAATGAAAAACAAATAATAAAAAGTGGTTATCATAAGATAATGAAATGAAATTCACATAATATCCCATGCAATGCAAGGATAACATACTAATATTATTTAAAGCTAAATCCTTTAGCACTATTCAGCTTTAAGGCACATTTATTGTATTTTCTCCTATGACATTTCAGAATAAGAGCATTCATATTCATTCAATTGTTCTGCTATAACAATTTTTCTTTTGGAAAATATAATTAGATAAAAAATAAAAAACAAATAATAAAAATTGGTTATCAAAAGATAATGAATTGAGATTCACATCATGTCCGACGCAACACAAAGATAACATACTAGTATTATATAAAGCTCTTTTAACACTATTCAGCTTTAAGGCACATTTATTGTGTTCTCTTTGATGATACTTCAGGATAAGAGCGTTCATATTTATTCAATTGTTCTGCAATCATAAAGCATGGTCTTTACTATTATATTAGCAAAATTTCATTTATACTTTCAAACCACTTTTATTATTGCAATTGATTTTAATTTCGATTTGTGGGGTTCATTTAATATTTTAATATTGTTAACAATTAATGTCAATGCAAACCTACTTGTTGAAGCGTGAATTTCATGTTATCAATGTCTCGATGATGCTAATTATAAGAATCCGGGATAATTCCACTGTACGAATGTCTTTCGATCTTCTTAGATGACTTGGGAGAATGAGAATTTTCAAAGGAAATTTTGTAGTCCCTTAGTCAGTTTATTTTCACGTTAACCATCATCTGGAAGTGGAGGAAGGAGTAGTTATATGATTTCAATTAACTACCTCTTTTAATTACTTGGCCTTGGTCAAGCCCACAAGGCGACTCAAACCTATAGTCTAATATTTCCCACTCGCTCATAGTGGACTTACCTCATCCTTAAATGTCATTCTAAAATTTCAATCTCAAGGAGAAAATCAATCATACCGATGAACGAATTGTGCGACCTAAAGCACAAATGGTGGGAGTTCTAATATACAAACCTAACCATAGGCCATATAAGAGATATCAAGCCAATGATGTATTTATTCATTATATTGTATTTATTTATCCCAATTATCTTTCTTAATACATCATTCAATCCTTTAAGAATTCATACTCAGATCCTTTTATGATTACTTTGTACTCTAAGTTATTTCAAGTTTTATCAAACAAAATAATTCTAGCTAGTGAATACAAGTAGCGAGTTTATAAACAAAAATACTATTTCTTTCGCTCTCATATCAATTGGATAAGAATCAACTCGCTTTTCTAGGATTGTTCTATTAAGTCGAATCATCTCATGAGTATAAGATATATCCTAAGATAACCAATATTAATTTATCACTTCATAATATAGTCAAAAGTTACTAAGGGTAATTAAAAATTAAAATCCATATTTAGGATTTATATGATTCACATAGCAAAAAAGTAGGGATTCATTTTTTCGCTTCCTAATAGGTCATCTAGTACATGCAGTATGAAATGCATGCTATGGTGGAGTAATTCTTTTCTTTTTTAAGATAAAAGAGTATATGTCTCGCTCTTTATCATTATAAGACATATAACACCATATGAGTCTTAGTCTTGTCATTCTAAAAGCACCAAACATGAAACCTTTGTTTACATATTCAACAACGTTAAACGACAAGTTTCACACTCAACTTCCTTATGGACACATGAATGGTGGGGATGTCATTCATGTCAATTCTTATATTTGAAGAATCTCATCTAGATCTTTATCAAGGTGACCTTTTAAATAATGTGACTAAAACTGCTCTCACTACATCTTAGTCATTCAAATTATTTGGTCTTATCTCTACTTGCTCAATAGCGCTATAAGCGATTACTTATGTGAAATAGTCAATCTAAATTCATCAACATACTTAATTGAATTTTACTAAATGACATATACAATATACTCATATAATTAAATATTCGCAAACAAACGAATTTAAATAAATATACCTTTGACTTTATTATAAATAAAAATGAGTGTTCTATAAATATTTATAAACTATTCACATTCTATATAAGCCAAGGGATTTTGCATGTCTCACAAATTCATCTCTAGCTATTGGTTTGGTAAAATGATCTACTATCATTTTACTTATAGAAATGTATTTCAGAACTAGTTCCTTTTCTGTGATCATGTTTCTAACACAGTGATACATAATCTGGATATGTTTGGTCTTCCCATGATATTTCAGATCCTTAGCATGGGCTAATGCAGTCATACTATCACAATATATTATGATGCTACATATTCAACTTCCATTGTTGATAAAAGTTATACAAGATTGCTTCTTGCTACTTCATGAAATTGCGCAATCATTTGGCAAAAAAGCATATCCAGAAGTCGATTTGCGTTGATCAAGATCACCTCTCGAATCAACATCCGTATAACTAATTAAGCACAAATCTTTCCCTTGGTAACATAGAATATAGTTTGAAGTTTCTTTCAGATTTCTGAAAATCATCTTGACTACCATCCAGTGTTTCGAACCTGGATTAGATTGAAATCTGCTCACTAGCCCTATAGCGTAGCAAATGTCTGGACGTGTGTACATCATTGCATACATCTGGACGTGTGTACATCATTGCATACATCAAACTATCAACAGCACTAGAGTACATACTTTGGACATTCATTCTCTTTCATCAGAAGTCTTCGGACACATATCAAGACTAAGGCTCAAATTCCTTTCAATTGGGGTATCCATAGGCTTACTACATGCATATGATAATGCTCCAATATTTTCCTAATGTAGGTCTTCTGAGATAAATCTAGAAGCCTTTTCGAGGGATCCCTAAGGATCTTAATACCAAGCACATAGCTAGCCTTACCCATATCTTTCATTTCAAAGTTCAATGATGACCACTTCTTGGCAACATCAATCAACTTATTATTTCCAGCTAACAATATGTCATCGATATATAAGAAGAAAATTATAAAACTAATTGTTGAATGTTTAACATACACGCAATGCTCTTCCTCTATTATTATAAAGCTATCCTTTAACATAGCTTAGTAAAATTTGAGGTTCTATTGTCTTGAAGCTTGCTTAAGACCATAAATGGATCTTTTGAGTTTGCAAACTTTGCGCTCTTATCTCTTAAGCTCGAAGCTTAAAGGTTGATCCATATAGATCTCTTTATCTAGTTCTTAATTGAGAAAAACAGTCATAATGCCCAGTTGATATAATTCTAAGTCCATCTATGCCACTATAGCTAGAATGAGGCAAACTGACACAAACCTAACAACGAGTGATAATATATCTTTATAGTCAATTCTCTCTTGTTGTGTTTAATCATTGGCTACTAATCAAGCTTTGCATCTCTCAATTGTCCTATCCATCATACGTTTAATTTTAAGAACCTATTTATTTCCAATGGTCTTACGACTTGGTAGTAAATCAACCAAATCCCAAACTCGATTATATTTCATCAAATACATCTCCTCTGCCATAGCTTTAATCCATTCTTTTGCTTTAGGACCGGAAAGAGCTTATTGTACTGTTTTAGGCTCTTTTTTATCTAGAGCACTCATGAAAGCTTTCCCCTCAATCTCAAATCGATGACAGGGAATTATTTCACAATTACTATGTCGAGGTTGAGATTGTTCTTGATATTGCTCCGTAAGGGCACAATCAATCAACATATTGATGTATTCATTTTTTTTATAGTTTTTTAGGTGCTTTTAGTTGTTTAGTTTTCTTGTTTTTATGTGATTTATGGATAAATTTGATATCTAATTGTGTTTTTCATGATTTTAGGTTTTAGGTGGTGGAAAGGAGCATGAAGGACATGTTTTGATGTTTAATTTGAGTTGTGGAGGTGCTTTGGGT